>JAHREE010000128.1:9911745-10092693 GCA_033628505.1 Tringa tobata | reverse complement strand
TTCTGATTCTAGTACTAACATGTAAATGGATAAAGAATAATAAAGATGCTATTCATAAAGTTTGTATTGTATTTAAACACTCAACATTTTACATGAAGCTAATCACCTAGGTATAATTGTTTCTAATGTGAAACTATTGTTTTAAAAAAGCAAAAGTCATTCTAGCAAGAAGAGTAATTTAACATTGCATGTTATATTTCATTATGGAATATATATTTGATAAATATTAATAGCATTAGCTTAAAGGAACTGAAATTTCTTCATTAGCAGCAACACAAAACCAGAATAATTGAATTTCAGGTACATAACATGTTTAATTTTGCTTTATTAAAAAATACTTTTTTCCTCTCCAAAAGATCTAAAGTTTAGATTTTTTTTCTGACTCTGACTCATGGTTCAAAATGGTAAAATCAACACTTTACATAATTGGTTTTGTTAGTTGAAACACATCTGATAATCATTTGCTTTGCACAGAACGGCTAAGAAACACAAGGGAGGCAACATGTTTCTAAACAAAGCCTTCTGCAAAAAGCACGGCAGAATTGGAAATTTTGTTTCTGCTTGCTATTAACACATTAATAACAGACAAGTTCTCCCTGTTAAAAATGCCATGCCAGGTAATTTCTACTCACAGTCTGAAATAATTTCATAGTAGAGTGTAAAACATCTTGTAAATGAAAAAAGTGCTACCATCTCAGTAAAGGAATATGAAGACAGTTCTGGACAGTCAAATGGAGAAAAGCACCAGGGAGGAAAAGAACTGTACACTGAAAGGCAGCACACCTGAGGCAGTGCTGGATGCAAATACTCCAAAGATGGTACTAGAAATATGAGAGGATGAGAGCACTGCTGTGCTGCTCTGTATGCCTCACCTAGAAAAAAACTACCTCAGCTCTTTCAATGAAAATAAAATTCAAGTTTTCAGTTATTTCACTGTTTCCAGGTTTTGACTTTCTTTAAGTATCCGTGGCAAACATGCCTTATTAAAATATTGTTGTTACTGTAATTTAATCATAAAAAGTTTAGGACTCAGTAAAGTTTATAATTTGAATATTTTATCATTCTAAGTACAGGATTTAGTTAAAACATCTAACTCAAGGAGATCATCAAGTAAAAATCAGATTCTTGGTAGTGTAACTTATAACAAGGATACAAATTATGAGGAAGCATGCAGCTGCAAACACAATTTTTTTAGGGTTTTTTCTTATATCTTACAGACATTGAATAATTATTTCTTTTAATAATTATTGTCCCACATTGCTCTTTTATTCCTTCCAAATGTATTATACTCCTAACAAACATGAGTAAACATTTAGTTCTTAAACACAATACCATAAAAAACTCTCTTCATTCAACCCAAATCTCATACAGCCAAATACAACAAACCAGCAAGTTATCTACAATGGTTGGGATATACTGCACCGTTGTAATTTGATTTAATATTATAAGGCCATAGAGTTCCAGTAAAGAAAAATTACAAGAACATAAATATTATTCTGTTAATGCAATTATTGAATGAATACAGTAGCTTGCTCACATCAAAAAATTTCTAGTGTCTATGTAAATAAGAACTACCCTAAGCCTGAAACTTGGACAATACTCTAAATCCTTGTCCTCTCTCAAAGTAATTCCACTGAGATAAATTAATTATAGAGAAACCAGATCAAAATATTTTACATTTGCTAGTAGGACTCAGAAAAAAAAAAAGCTTCTTAATTTCTTTTCACATCTGCTGTAAAATTATTTCATTTCCTTGATATTTAAGAGTGTAGTTAAGAAAATGGCATGGTTGGTTCACTAGGGTACCACCTCAGTTCACCCCCTGAGAATAATAAGTTTACATTTAACAAAAAAAAAAAAAAAATTATTACCTTTTTACTTCTTTGGCATCACTTGCAATGAAGAATCCTAAAGTACCTTCTTGAATCTTGACATGATTTCCAGGATTGATTAATATACTGCTCAGTGAAACAAGAACAAAAACAAAAAAAGCATAAGTTTAGATTACTTTTAACTGGATGTTCCAAAATAGCTTTATTTGGTTCTGTTATAGGGGACCCACTAGTTAGGAAAGGCCATTTTCATCATTTATTAAGCTAAACCCTTTGATGCAAATTTTTGCCAATTTCTAGTGAAACAGAAGGTTAATGGGACCCCTATCTGAACATACAATGTTATTGTTTAAAATAATAAATACACACATACACTCAAGGGGAATGGTACAAGACAACCAGTCACGATAGCTGAAAAAACATAAAATGAATAGAAGATTTTTAAAACACTGCTATGCGGCCATGGAAGAACAAAAATAACCCAACCACACTAAGAGAATAGCCTCAGCTAAATTTGATGAAGGAAATTATTAACTGCTATCAAGAAGTGAGATACTCCATGTGTCTCTACAAAATATGTTTTTTATTTTCACAATAATTTAACATTAGATTTTAGGTAAGGCAATTTGCAAAGTACCAAGCTAAATATGAATATACAGATAGAGATGTAAATATATTCTCCAGTAAATTTTATTATTGTGTAATACGACTAAGCTTTTGACTTTCTAAAACGTAAGCTTGTCAAAAGTTCTCTCTTTTTTTGTCTTTCACTAAAGCTTAGCCTTTGTAATTCAAAATGTAGTAACGGCACACATATGCAATTTACAGTAAATAAAGACTACCAGATATTTAAACACTTGTGGATTGAGGAAAAATTGATTTTAGGGAAGTATACATATACAAAAATAAATAAAGCACTTTTCTGAAAAAACATACATTACTAAAATTTGAAGGCCAAAAATTTTTCATGTTATTGTTAGGAGGGATCTCGGCAGGTTTCTTATTCAAGATCTTATTTGTTATCTATATATTAGTAATAAATTAGTATGACAAAGAATATAATTGAAAGCTTTATAATGAGCGTATTGTTTTGTGTGATTACACATGCCCATGAGGCCCTATGAAAAGAGTGTGCAGGCTGCAAAATAAAGCACTCATCAGTTAAGAATTAAAAGGTTGGTCATGGAGCCATAATTTAGCCCCTTTTATGCAGACATTATAATACAATTCTTAATTTAATAGCCACAAACTACTTTTTTCTCACAATCTGGAACTTCATTCGGTAGTGTTTTACTGCCATTACTGCAGGCATGGATTCACGTAGTTTATTTGTCTTTAAAATCACCATCATATTTTTCTTATGTGTTTTTCTGCAGTGTTCATCAATGTAGCATGCAAAAGATTCAAAAATACATAATTTATTTTACAAGAAGAATGAAGATATAGTATTATCCCATTTTACAGATGAGAGATCAAGTCACTATGCAATATAGTAGCTACTAATCTGGAATGCCTACAGGCCATTTTTTGTAAGCGTTTAGCATTGATAGCTCCATATACACCTTCTAGGGACTTTTGCTGCAAGAATGCTCAGCATTTTCAAAAGCCCAGCCTCTGGCTCCCGAAGTAATAAACAATCAGAAGTCATCTGTAGAAGGTTTGGTTTTAATTATTAGCTCACTCTCACAAAGATACTCTGTGGCAGAGTCTGGAACAGAAATTATATCTCAAAGAAAACATTTACCCAGGAATCCTTTCTTTTCCTTCATTCACAATTTCAAGCTTTGCAACAAAAAGGAGAGGAGAACTACAGAAAATGGAAGTCATCAGCACAGAAAGCAGGTTCATCTCCACAGCACACTTCAGTAGTATTGCAAAAAGTGAAATGTGACAGTGTAAATAACACCTACATTATACACACAGATAAATGGGATGAATTAAAGTTGTACAGCTAAACTTCACATGTGGTATTTCTTTTGCTAGTGTATTGGGCTTAATGGTTGTGCTTGCAACCAAAACATTTACCTAATGCAGTTTTAAAATGCTATTTCACAGGTTTTAAAATAGAAGAAAACTGACAGGAAAAAAAACAAGAACAAACAACCCCACAAGAATTTCTTCATGTGAAACCAGTCACTCAAGTCACATCCTGGTTGTAAAATTTAGATTCCCTGCACAAACTTTTGTCACTTGAGCCACCAAAGCACTTACTAGCTGTTACAGAGATACCTTAACAGGCCATTGCTAAGGGAGATGAAGCATATGCTCCACCAGTGCACTCACAGAAGAAGCCTGAGAATCTTAAGCCTGCAAGCCTATGTGAGCCCACATAGGTCACTTATCAAGAACTAGGAGAAAGTCCTTCTGCCACTAACTCTCCAAAGTCTTTCTGCCAAAACTTTCTATCATGTGTGTAACTGCATCCATGTTTCAGTCTCCACCTTTCCTCTTCCCTGTCTGCTAATCTTTAATCCACTATTGAGTTGAGAATTTATCTGATAGAACTCAAAAAATCTTCGACAGACGCTACTCTTATTTATTTCTACTATACTGCTCCTTTTAAAATATGTGAAGACTTGTACTATGGTTAGTGTTGACGATTTTTCTTAGGTACAAATGGGCACTGCTCTGTCAGAAAAATACTTTCTTTGCACTTAATCATGGAAGTATTACAGCTTTTGAGTGAAAACAGATGAACATATTTCTTCATTCGCCCTCACAGAACTTAAAATTTGACAAAGTAATAAGCAAATGAAGTGGTTCTTTTAAGAGGTAGCAAACATAACCTTAAATCAGAAGAAAGTGGCTTCATTTAGGATGTAATGTATTATGAGCATGACTTTGTATCTCAATGTTTCCTGAGACACATGAAATCAATTAAGATGGGTCAGTGTATAGACTTTATTTTCGTCAGATTTTATACTTTGTTCATATATACTTATTTTCATTAATACAGTGTATTAATAGCCACAAAATATAGATATGATCACAGTTAATGCAGTATGACCCCAGAAGCAAAATCTTTTGTTGGGAATAAAAATTAATTTGCCCATCACTGCTATTGGCAAAGAGTTACAGCAAAGGCTCATAAAGCTTTGGGTTTATAGACACACTGATGTTTAACCAGAGCAAAATCATAAGCAGTTTCTACTGACTCTACATGGATTTATTAATAAGCTGCTTGTTAAAGCAGCAATTGAATTATTTCTTACGAGACCTGTAGTGTCATTAGCAGAAGTTATGTCTTGATAAGGGCTCACTATAATATGTACAGTAACCGAAATGTTTTGAATTAAAAGAATAGAATATGTGGAACAAAGAGGACAGAGAAAAATAAAACAGGTTTATGAGCATACCAAGAAGAATGCATCCATCAGTTATTTAGAGATGCATGTATCTGTTTAAGCAGCTCATGAAAATATGATATATATTGCCCCACAGCTGAGAAGATAAGTACATGGCAAAGTAAATCGCAGTTTTAAGAGAGAAAGCTTCAGTCTCATTTTTATGTATGTCCAATGCTGAGGAGTTTTACAGGTATAGGAAGATGTAGGAAAAGGGACAAAAGGACAGAAACTCATTACATTCAATATCAATATGTATAGCTAATCCATATGCATTCTGTGCCATGCATTGGAAAAAATGCTGTTGAAAATGACATCCCTGATTTTTCCAAATATAAGTTTTTATCAGAAAATATTATTTTATTTTTTATCTCCTAAATCAGCTTGTGAAATCAAGGAAGGAATGACAAATACTTCAAAAGCTTCTAAGATCTTGATCAAATTTTATAATTTTGTAACATTACTAGTTTAGGTTACCTCAGAAACTAATGAAGTAATAGCAAGTTCAAAAAACTTTAAGTCATAATTTCCTTAACAATTCCAGTTCCACAAATACGTTCCTGAGGAAAAAGCTTTTTGTGACAGGGGTCACATGTCACTGCAAAAGCCAAAGATTATCTTTTGACTTGCTTGCTCCTTCACACGTGAACATTTAGAACACATGGCAATTACAGCCATGTAAATAGAATATGTGAAAATTAAATACAATTTAATGTGTTTAATGGGAACTTAATGTACTTCACCAGCATGAACTTAGGAGAAGCCAGTTCCATTCCTCTCTGATAATAAAACAATTTGAAAGCTACTTGTGGAACAAAATATGAAGTTTATAAATCTTTTCTTTATGGTTATCTGATGTCCAGCAAAAGTTAGTCCATTTGCTAAACAAGAGTCACTTAGTGACTAGATGCAAGACCACGCATCTCAGAGCAATGAAAATGTCACACATTGAAAATGTAGAAATCACCATTGTATTCAGTTATATTCTCAGTAATCATAGAATGAATCATAAAATAGTTTGGGTTGGAAGGGTCCTTTAAAGATCACCTAGTTCCAACCCCCCCATCATTGTAAGGGATATTTTTCACTGGAACAGATTGCTCAAGGCCCCATTCAACCTGACATTGAACACAAAGTTCAGGAAAGGATCGGGAACAATAGCATTTATACAGTTGAAACTGAGCTCCCAGACTGACTGAAATATAAGCAGGTGAAGCAAAAATGGGAATTAGTGCACATTTGAGATGCACGGTTTAAAAAAAAAAAAAAAAGAAGTTCAATGTGGTCACAAAAATTCTAGACATACCCTTATGGATCTCCTTACATAGATTGTTCAATGAAAAGTTAAGATTGGACATGATGACTTTTTTATATGTCATAGGAGAATAGCTATCTTTTAGTAACTCATGATAGTGTATTATTTTTCAATTCATTCACTTTTTAGATTATATTTTTCTGTTGTTTTAAGTATACATGCTGCCTTCAGCAAAATACAGATACATGTAAATACCTGCTCATCCATTCTTATTTACCTGAAAGTACCCCAGAACATGAGTATTGCTCAATACCTTTTTAGTAGTGCATGGATGATCGGCTGCACAATACAACAATATTCTGGCCTAGATAAAGAATACCATATTATGTCCTCCCTTAAAGCATTAAAAGTGAGCTAAAGTTTTGATTACTAATTTCAAGTCTTCCATGTTTTGCTGATAAAGATTTTTGATGAAGAACCTGACTGTTAGAGGTTTGAACTGCAGGACAATTTGGGAACTGACATTTTGCCGCAGGACTAATTACCTCCAACTGTATATCTTTTACTCATTTCTGATGCTGAGTGATTTTTGTCTCCTGCTTTCAAATATCATACATGTTGGACTCAAATGATGTGTCTTGGGTTGAAACGGCATTAGAAAGCTTGATGGCTGATACCTTTTCATGGTATTAGAATATATAAAGCATTATTTCTAAAAAATTTCAGTAGAAGATGAAAAATATTTCCTGTAGCTTCTATAATATTCAGCTATCTTCTATGTGAACCACGTGGAAAAAACAAGCAGCTTTAGATTCTGAACCATTGTTACACTGTATGTGTTTATTGGTAGGCCACATGCTAAGTGGCATGGCTCCACAATTTACTTTGCACAGCTTGAAACTGAGTAGGCTTCCACTATTGCTGAAGTTGTAAATGGACATTGCTTTGAACTCTTAATCTAGACCATTTATAGCATAGATGACTCTCAGATTTGTCAGCCTTCTCTGAGAAAAAATCAGGGATCTTATTAAGATGGAAGAGGTGCAGTAAAAGTCTTAAAACTGAGCTGACAAAGGCATGTGGAGAGGCTCAGCAAGAACAGCACAGAAAATAGGCAAGGGTAACAACATTTTAAGCAGCACTATATGAAGACTAAAACTGGAAGACATAGATAAAGTCAATCAGTAGAGACATACACTGGAAGAGCTCTTTAAAGAATTTTCCTTGTCAGCAGCCTCAGTTATGTACTATTCTTGTTTGGTTTTACTTTCAAGGTTACATTTTAGATAGCGCTAAAGGTGAGATTCATCTCATCTGTCTCAGAATTGAAGCTGCTTTCAAGAACTCTTTCTTTTCTTGCAATCATGGACTATGTCTGGATAACTAAAAGATTAGACATACAACTTTTAGATTGAAAGTTAGGTGAGATGAATCCCATGATCAGTGACCAATCAGTTCATTCCTACATCAAGGAAACTTGTCTGATTCAGTAACACTCCCTTTTTTTTTTTAGTTTTATGGCTACCCTTGTAACTGCTATCATCCTTGTCTAAAAAATGAAAAGATCAATTGTTGAATTAAATGAAACACAAACAGCAAAATTTTGACTAAAAAAATGAAAAGAGCTTTAACAACTCTGTTTTAAACCTTGTGGTAGATGTACTGTACCATTCCCCATGCGACTGAAACAGTAGCAATATCATCTAGTAATCAGGAAGATATACTATTGTTTAAGTACTATTAATACAGTATCTAAAACAAGACTATGTGGTATTACTGACTATAGCTACCACATTTTTAAATAAAACCATCTATTTTAATTGATTGTTTCATGCCATGCCCAGATGAAATGCACCACTATTAGCATAATGGCCTTTTAAAATGTACCATGTCATTCACAAAAATATAGAATTAGAATTAAGAAAATTAGTTTGAGACAATATTTTTTGTTTCAGAATATGTTTTGGAGTGTGAGGGTAGGTGCACAAATCCCACAGTGGGAGTTGCGTGCATACCAGCTTCACACTGCTTGTGATTCACAAGTATTGCTTCTTTCTTCTGGGCTCTATCATTGATGTTAATTCAGATCCATATTGCTCTACACAGAAAAATCCAGTAAGACACTAAAAAGAATACAAGGCAAAAGACACAGTGCACATTACATGCTACCGTATATTAAAGCTTAATTACTACAAGCATATAAAAGGTTGCTCCCAGGAGTTAAGTTCTTTACAACAGCAACTACTAATGTCATGGTCTACAGGATGTGCATAAGGTATTTTATTGGGGCATAGTCCAAACTAGCTCAACAGTGCTGATGAATTCAATACACTTTGAAACAATCAAATTATTCCTTCTGTTTCCAGAAGTGATTGATTATCAGTACAATGAAACAGCACAATATACTTTATTCTGGGAGCAAGCAACTTTACTTGGTACAACACTTCTTCATATTGCTCATCATGCCAGCGTTAACATGCCTTCACCACAAGATAATATATACTTAAAAGCAAGAAGCGAAGTAGAGGTGCAACAACTGCAGATCCTTGAAGATGCTAAGTGTTGCAGTAACTTCTCTGCAGTTGGATCATATCAATAATGCCAAACTGACAGGAAGCCACCTCTCTTTTCACACATCTACTCAGAAACCACAGGAGAATAAGACTAAAAATTAAATAAACATAACACATACAACACACGCAACAGAACAGACATGGAAGTAAAGTCTGGAGACTGTGGTGAAGAAAATTGAAATGTCTGGACAATGAGAATAGGGTTCCAAAGAGCACCACTGACAGTCAGAGAGAGCATTATAAGCAATTAGAAAAACAAAGCTGGAAGGGGGAAGAGAGATGAGGAGAGGATATGGAGGAGCGTGCCGTATTTACTTCATCCAAATCAACAGCAGCAAGATAGAATGTAGACTAGAGAGGGGCTCACAGCATGGTATACCAACAGAAAATGCAAAACATGCCATCCCAAAGAAAAACCAAAACTGAGAAACAAACACATTCCGTAACATTTTCATAAATGAGCTTAATAAATGTCATTAAAATGAATGTGACGTATAATACAAACTATCCATGACGCTTTCACTGGAACAGTACAATAGCTTTAATGAGTACTGTATTATGAGTAACTGGTCTCAAAACAGGACCAGCAATGCAAAGAATCAGGTATTTGGTTGTTGTTAATGGAAGGTGAGACTATAAGAGAACATGAACTACTGTATTGTAAGACGTGTTTTGAAGGAAGACTCTGGGGAAAGAAGGACATAAATGAAGGTGTGAATATGGAGACAATATGGCAGCACAAGGGCTGGTAAAGACGAAATATACATCGTCACGATACAATACAAATGAAAAAAGAGGAGCGGAGATGTTAACAATAAAGTCTGCTTTTCCGATGCAACAATCTGATACACCAATGACTCCACAAGGAGAGGGGGGGGGAAAAAAGCCTAAAAAACTTATACTGTTTTATTTTGTACTTCCTGCAAAGAAGTTAGTGCGTGAGTCACAAGAACCAATGGAGAGACAAAATGCTATTCTCTCTCCTCTTTGAGATTAGGGGCTCATATATAAATATACACACAGATATATATATATATACACACACAGACAGATGAATATATATATATGTATATATGTGTGTGTATATACAGAGAAAGATAGACAAAGATGTTATCTTCCTGTGTTCTTGGCAAGGAATTAGTCCTGAAGTTAGAAGGAGTGGAGGTAGGATTGAGGTTGGAAGGAAAGGTAACGAAGAGGGCATACCGCTTTCGGCTTCTGCAAACGACAAGAAAAAAATTGCAAATCAAACACTTTGATAAGAAACCAACTGACACACCAAAGCAAAAGCAAAAAAACCCTTTACTTAAAAGTCTTCAAGGCTCAAAGGTTTTTCTGCTGAGAATGAGAACAAATATATGGATAGACAAAGAGAAAATTTAACAAGAGGAGTAAACACAGGGTGAAGGAGGGAAGAATCTGGTTAGGCTTTCCTTCTTGCTTACTCGTGTGGAAAAAAGAAAAAAAGGAAGGGAAAAAAGGAAGGCAAAAGTATCTCTAAAAGGGATTTTGGATGATGAGTTTGAATGTCTGCAGTTTGAACTGATATTTTTTGCTATCTATTCAGCAAGTTCTTCTAGAACACTTCAGGTTGATGTTCTCCATGTTCCTTTAGCTTTTTTTCTACAGAAGAAAAAAACCTCTCTACAAATGAACTAAGAAAGACCATTTTTTAAGCTAATGTATTTGGCTTGCATCAGGGACACAAAAACTTATTTAAGAAGTGCTTCCTGTTCTTAATAACTGATTATAATATTCCCAGGTACTAATAGGAGATGAAGGAATGGCTAACTCATATTGTGACCTGGAACGACTAAAGTGCACACCTTAGTATCTGGTCAGAAACCCACTAAATTCAGTCACATTTTATAAACTCAGAGGTTTCTTTGATAACTGAGCACTTAATAATTTAAACATTATTAAATATATAAATGGAAAGGTAAAAAAAATACAATCTAGTCATGGTTATTTTAATTAATCTTCAAGAAACAGTGAGAAACAGTTGCATAAAAAGATAAACATTCTATAGATACTTTACCTATTATTTGAAAATGAGTTTGTATTTATCATATCTATGACTATGTTACCTATGTTTAGGCTTGAAAACTTTTAACTTCTGCTTTTAAGAAATCTTATAAAATCATAAATTGTTCCTAATGAACAGCCTAATACTGTCAAAACTTGTTATCAAGGTGTGCTTACTGTTTTGTGCAGCTTTATTAAGAGTCGGTAAAAAAGGAGAAAAAATCCAACTGCAAGCAGAAAGCTCAGCTCCTGCTGATATGTACATTAGTATCAGCTTGCATAGAGTGCTGATGATTTATAATTACTATTGATCTCAAATCCCCTACAGTAGAGTTAACAGTATCAGAAAGCTTTAGAAAACCAACATTTAGGAGACTGCCTGGGAAAAAAAAAAGTGCATAGGTAAATGAGTATTTATGCCATTCTACACATAATGAAGACATTAAAGTCAATGAAAATTCTGCCATTGACTTGAAGTGCTACTCAGATTTATCGTTAACACTGAGGTGGAAATTTAGAGAGGGATTAGGAAATCTAGAATGCCCTCACATTACCACTATTGAGAGCTGCACAAACTTCTGAATTCACTTTGTGTCGCTTTAGCTCTAAGTGCAAAGTAATGAAGGCAGATGAAACTAATCTGAGAGGAAACTCCCTGTGTAAGTAGAAATCAGATATATAATTTACTTGTACAGATATTCCATTATGACTAGTAACAAAAATTGAACTGGTGGGAGTAAGATCTTCTCATCTCTTAGGCAGAAAGAATGCTTGGAATATTTCCTCTGTTCCTGAAAATACTGGTCCTAGACCTGTCCCAGCTATAGCTGGAAATATTAGCTCTTAATAAAAGGGTGCCACCTAGATAATACTCTACGTTTTTATTTACATTAATCATCGTTGCTCTAAATTGTAAACTCTGTAAAACTTCCCAATAGTTTTGCAAAATATGACTCTATTATCATAAAATAAATCAGCACATATCTACTGCTGGTCACTCTCATAAAGAGTGAAAAATAAAAGGGTCCCGTAATCAGTTCCCCCTGCACCTTTATGAAGAGTCACCAATGAAGAACTTAAGATATGAAGTAGAATAAAGTATTTCCAAAGTCACCATCACAAACACAACTGGCAAATGATAAATTTATCTTGATAAAAGACAGCCTGCACTTGTAAACTATGTTATTCTAATTTTTATCTTAATTCCCTGTCTTTTCCTTTAATAAGATGCAAGGAAATGCAAGTGAGAAATTGAAGTTTTGTTCCATTACCTTTGAGGTTAGACTAAAAGGCTTCAGCTCAGAAAACCACAAATGTGTACTTAAAATATTTGGGTTGAAGAGCACAGGAACAAGTAGAACAATAAAGATATGCTACAGGTAGCTCTGTGATTCAACAAACAGTGACAAAAAAATTATCACTGGTTAATAAAGTCAGCAGATATTACTATGGGTCAGGTTTATAAGAAAATGTGAATATCTAGCTTACATGCTTTCCTCGTGTTACGTTCATATTCACAAATCCAGCTGTTAACATCCCTTTGTTAGTATTGTTTCCTGCAATTTTCAGGCTCTTTTTTACCAAATCAATTAATTGTGAACTGTTACCTGCGTGGTTTTAAGTAAGAAGGAATATATGATTGTACCACATTGTGTTACTTTTTGTGGGATCCTCTGCATCACCTTGTGATTAAGAGCTCAATCCAACTCCCACTGAAGTTAGTGCAAAGAATGATATGGAAGCCATGAATTATCTGTTATTACTGAAAAAGACTGTAATATTAGCACTTATGTAAGTAAATGACAACTGAAGTAATAACATCCTAATGTTGGGCAATAATTCTTAGGAGAACCAACAGAACACAAATATTTTCTAATACTGGAAAGTCAAAATCTGTTAAGTGGTTCCACTGCTGTTACTACCATTTTTTTTTCAGAAAAGATTAAACTGTTCAGAGACAAAAGAATAATAAATAATTTTCTTTATATTAGCTAATGCAGAATGAGATCATTCAATGGAAAAGTATTTCAAGAGCCCATGGGAGCTGGAAACATTAAAAAAATCTGGTATTTCAAAAGAAAAAAGGATTTCTTTATCAGCATAGTGTGGACAAAAATAATACCCAATAGCACATACACCACTTCACATATCACTTTATAACATAGGAAAGAATCAAGCAAAACCAACTAGAGGGCATAAAAATAAAGAAAAATGACAACATATAATAATAAACATTGAAATGATCTTTTAAATCCTCAGAAATTGTGGTATGAGCTCAAAAGACAGAATTGGTTCTCCTGTGAGGAGACACAATTACCCTCAAAAGTTTTAGGTAATTAATGGTCAAAAATAAGATTAACTAGTTTGTATCATTCCAGATTTACTATAGGAGTACAGAATATAAATTTTGATGGAGGACAATAAAAATCAGCTCAGAGTCAGTATTGTCACGTTTTTATTATATGCCCCTCCACACATTGCAGAACACATTTATAACATTTTTGTTATACAAAAATGAATGTTGTGTAAAGCACTGGTGGACAAGTTGATAGAAGATTGACTCCAATGTTCACTTAGATTTTTATTATTTTTTTGTACCAAAAAAACCACAAGAAACACTTCTTTTCCTGTCTATGAATCTGTACTAAGAATAATGATTTATTTTTTCTCTTTTTGGTGAAGGAGTCATCCAGCTACTAATTTCAAGGTTAAATTAATCTTATCCAGTTTCATCACGTTATTCATATCTGCAAGTTTTGTCAGAAAAGATATCATATAAATACTATGTTCATCCTATATTTCTGTTTATTTTGTATCCTATCTAAATAGGTTCTTCCAAAGTCATTTAAATGAAATTATTATTTTGAGAATACACATAGCCATAATGAGTTTTGATATCACTTCTGGTTTCCACTTTTCCATTTTCAGTAAAATAATTATAACTGAGAGACCATGAACATTGTAAGGCATTTTTTTTAGGTAAAATGAATTGCACTTCTGGAGATAGGACATATCTATCACTGCCCCCCCGCCTTCTACTAAATGTTCCAACTTAAATTAATTTTAGGGGAGAAGAATAGGGCAGAAATAAAAGCCTTTCAGCACTATGTGAAATGGTGTAATGTGATGGCATGCTAATTATACTCTGAAATGTTTCAAATACATAATAGCTATGTTCATTCTGAAAAAAAAAAAAAAGCAGGCAGAATTCTTGACAGTGCATACCAGAACTTCAACATTTGTAGGCATTGGACATACCTGCTTTCTCGTTTTTCCGACTTGTATTCTATGGCTATCATTAAGAGCTTTAGTTTCGCAAACACCAGTCTGCAGGAAGAGAAGCCAAGAGTTAGTCCTTTTCACAACCAACTTCACATATGTAGAGATGGCTGCAGGGTATTTATTTTCTTACGCTAAAAGAACTTAGACTGACATCTTTTCCCATTATTTCAGTTAGGTATGTACAGAACACATATTAAGGCCTTTCTATTTCGAAGTTAACAAACACATATTTTCTTAAAACTATAAACTGACAAGTTGAGAACAGTAGCATATGCACCAGCACTACGTTACTAAGTCTACTTAATCAATAATAACAAGGGTCATGATACGCAACAAAAAATTGCATTTGGCTATCGTTTTGGATGCCTTGAGGAAATCTTTCAAAACTTTGCTGGAATTCAGCCATATGTTGACTGTAGTGGGCATTCCTTAGAAAATATGTAGGTACTGAACTAAAATGAGAGTACACTATTAATAAGTCAATATTTGCCAACTACTGTCACAGAGGAACTGCATGACTGGAAGCAATTTCTGACCAATATATGGGAAGTACATTCTGATACTGTAATACACATTTTTGTCAGTTGTAAAAGTCTGTACAAGTGACTATTCATTACAAGTCAAAGGTGATATTCGTAGACTTGCAGAACTATGAGTTAGCATAATACCATTTGCTTCAAGCTAATAGGCTCTCTGAGAATAAAAAAAGAAACCAAGCATTATTTTAAAATAACTAGAAAGCATTTTCCAATTCTGTTATTGAAGTGTATGTAAATTCAATGCTACTTGTGTCCTGTCCTACGAACTTGTCACAAACTGTTCTAGGGATCACCTTTCAATTAGATAAATGCACTGTATCGTGCACTCACTTTTCCAGTGCTCAGTGCTCTATAAACTTTCTTCCTTCAGTGCTATTGATATTTTTTCATATATTTTGAGAATATTTATTTTTTAAGATAATCTAAGCAATACTCTGCATACTTTGCTTTAGGCACACACTTAGGAGAAAACAAGGAATTGGCTGCTGAACTGATAATATTACATTTCTATAATAAGTTTCAGAAATCACCGCGAACAGTTAATTTCTGCTATTTCTTCAGGATAAGAGAATAATTACGGATTAGCATGAATGTAGACATTCTGACAATGCTGAGGCATTGTGCTGCACATCGCAGAAGGATATATACAATGGAATTTACTTTGCACTGCTTAAGTTTTAGAATGTGAAAGGATATTTTTTTCTTCAAAATTTTTCCTTTTAAAATAATTGTAAAAGTACCTCTGGATGCTCCTTGTCTGGGGAGGCAGGTGATATTTCAGTATTGGGAATTAACACAGAAATACAGATGGGGCAAGATTCATTTAACTTTTTTTCAAAATCAATTAAAACTCTTATTCTACCCCCACAGCTCTAGCCCATAAGAAATGGGCATACAAAATCCTGACAGTTACTGAATTCTTAATTAGCCCATCACCTCCCACAATATTAATAGGTTAATGAAGCCTATCAGCTTAAAACATATTTTTTCAATATGTTTTCAAACATATTAACACTAGAGTACCCTATATGTTGCATTAAGTCTATTATGCATCTGGTTTAAAAAAAGATGATATAATAAAATACAACTTCATGAGCCATGAATGTTCTAAACCGTTGAATGTTGAAACAGTTCTAAAGCTATTTTTTTTTTATTTTGACCACCCATATTCCTTTAGAAAACACGTTTCACTTCTCTTCCTTGATTTCCTAGTATTTGATAAGCTATCCATATATGTATCTTCCTAAAAAAAACCAAACCCAACATAAAGAGATAAGCAAAACCCTACCATTGGCATCAGTGTCTTGTTCTTATCTGTAGAGTTACTAAAAATATTTAGGTGATAAAATAAATAGGTTTACATGGAATTGGCCTTGCAATTAAACATTGGGATTAATAAGTCTCACCATTTAACTGTATTGTGCAAATGTAGTTTGATATGACTGAAATGAGAAAGCTCTTATACCTGCTTTTTTACCTTAGGTACACGAAGAACCTTGTAGTTAGAACACTAACACTAAAGTTAGAACACTTTTTATCTCAAATCATTATGTAGAAGTCCACAAAAATTGTCAATGACAGTACAAGGCATTAATTTCTATTTTATTTTCAACTGTCAGCATCATCTGCTAACTACTTATAAAGACAGATGGTCATGAACAAAGGCTCCCAAGAATTTGAATCTGACTGTTTCCATCTACCCAGATAGAAGTAAACCGCTTTTGACATTAAATCTTCCTTCTTTACTGGTAAGACTACCATTGGCATAAATGAACCATAGATACCTGCTGTATTACTTGCATGTGGAAGTGTTGGGATATTTAGAATTTGAAGAAATTATCATTCTCCTTTCTGAGCAGCAAAACATGAAGATATAACCTTGATTAGTTTTTAATTATTTAATTTTGTACCAAACACTTTTAAAAGGATTTTAATTAGAAAATCTACTGGAAGGAAGTTTTTTCTTTTCAAAGAAATTTTTGACTGAAATCTTGTACACCATAAATAATTCAGATTTTTTTCCTCAGGGTCAGTAATAACATTTTTGTGCTGAATTACTTTTGACAAATGAATAGGTCCTTATCCTCAGGAGAGAAAAAGTACTTTCAATCTACTTCCATACTTTGGTTCAGTTGCAGTTAGTAAAAGTATTTTCATAAAACTAGTATCTTACGTAGCATCTTAAGCTGAGCAAAATACTTACAATATCAGAATTTTTTCATAAATACATTATTTTTGTCTGCTTTTAAAACTGTTTTTTATGCATATTGGCAACTGGTACTTTATTTGGTACTTTCTAGTATGCTGTATTCCTTAGAAGTTAGAAGTATGAGAATATCAGGTATTTGAATTTTCACTGAATTTTTAGAGTTGGAAGGAACCATAGAGATCATCTAGTCCAACTCTCCTGCTGAAGCAGGATTGCCCAGAGCTAGAGCATGTTACTAAGGACAGCATCCAGGCGGGTCTTGAAAATCTCCAAAGAAGAGGACTCCACAACCTCCCTGGGCAGCCTGTTCCAGGGCTCTGTCACCCTCATTGTGAAGAAGATTTTCCTCATGGTTATGTACTATATGCTTCAAATACTCCTCTCTTGTTACAGAATAGACTTTTTTTTTTTTTTTGACATATTTCACTTGTTAAAAGTGGTTTGCAACCAGTTTCACAGAGCTCTCGATGGCACACTGCTTATATGACTCCACTAAATCTGTTTCAATTAATGAATAGTTTCCTTGGAATGGGACAGAAGCCAAGACACTGACAACTACTATTCAAAGAACAGGAATCACTAGAAGAAACAATAGGACAGCACTTATGAATAAATATCTCTATTTAAATGGATTGCTGATTAATTTGTTCAACACTGAAAACATTTATGCTTTCATTTACAATCACTTAATTCCAAATCTTTTCTGAAAACAGACATTACAATGGTTGGAATAATTCTATATAGTGATTGCTTTAATGTTTATTTTATTGGATCCCATCTGATGTAGCAACATTAGGACTGTAGCAGAGTGAAACGGTCTCCTGCAGAAACTTTAGATTTCACTTGAGACAAGGCAAATACTTATGTTTATTAATATGTATTTGTACTTACTCACAAACTGCAGGGAAGGATAAACCCACAAAGGCACTAGACAGATATTCTGTATACATTTCATTTGCAACTCCTTCCAGGTAGTATTTCTGCCATGTGTCCTCCTCAATCTAAAACAAAGAAACACAGATGCCAAGTTCTGAGTAAAACCAAAAGCTTCCTTTAAAATTTACAAACAACTGCTTAAACATTAACCAAATAAGTCAGTAGACTGTTATGGCAATTAATATTCTTATTTGTACAGGATTTCCTGGAATGCCAAAAAAACAAAAAAAAAGAAAAGAAAGAGTAGTCAGTAAATCAAGTATTCTATGTAAAAATAATACACTCAATTCTTGGCAAGCACATTCACCATGAGGTGAAATAAGGTTGTGAAGAGCTTCAAGAAAACAGTTCTCAATTTCTCTTTCTGAAAATTCTCGAGTGAAATTGTTGCATTATATTGTTGAGTCTCTCTAACAATGTTTCAATTATTTTCACCTTGTTTAGATGTTGCTCAGCACTCAAAACATCATTTAAAATTGTAGTATTTTTTTTCTTCCCTGAATCTTTGACTAACATGGAAAACATATATATATTGAAACAATTTCTTCAGTGGTCATCAGTGCTTTAGCACAACAACTGAAGAAAACCTTTACTGCTAAATTCAGAGATCTTTTACTGTTGAAGGTATAAAGAAAAACAAGTCAGAGATGCTACACGACTACCACAAAAAGCTCAATATATTTGCCTAATCAGAAGTTTCTACTGATATTTCGTGCAATCTCAGTTAGCTTCCAGGTGCTGCCCTGGCATCTTCACAGGCCTTGAAATACCTATAAATCTTATGTCTCAGACACTCTACAAAGTCTTTCAATAAGCATCAAACACCTATCTTAAATAACTGGATTGAGCCACTTACTACCCTTCATACAGACCTCTTGTCTTCCCACTAATCAGGATAATCTGTGAAAAAGTGTCTAAATCATGTTAGAAAAAATTTCACCTTTAAATATTTTAAGAGACAGCAAAACCAATTCCATGTCAAACTAGCATTTTACGGATAGCCAGTACCAAAATACTGAGGGATGCAGTACTGTGTCAGACGAAGTTCAGTGAGCAAAACCAGGATTATATTATTTATCACCATGAAATAAAGCAACAGCCACATTAAAAGGCTTCAGAAAGGGAATTACAGCTGAGCCTCTGGTTGCAGAAGCACATGTTAGTAGCGCAGTGTCCTAGCAGCAGATGTAAGAGCTACAGCTCTACTAATTGTTTAATTAAAATAAGCATTTTCATACCACGTCCACACATGGCTTGTATTGAAATGTTATAATCATAAGGATGCTGAGCTTTTCAAACTCTTTTACAGCTTAAAAGCACCTCTTCCCTGTAATAGTCTGATCCACAGCTCATTTAAACCACTCGAAATTTCTCTACCAATTCTGACATGCTTAGGATCAGTGTCTGAACAGCACAAAGCAGAAACAACCGTGTGTTTTGACATAATGATTTAACTTAAACAAAATAAAATATTTCTCAGATTATATAATTATGTCATATTAGTACATAAATTTGTTATATTACTGAATATTACTATTCATTTTATATTATTATATATTATTTTAGAGTATAAAATAACTTTCATTGTAATTTGGTATGACACTAACCTCTCCTGGATAAATAATTTTCCAATATGAAAAATTTTGAATTCCATGGCTATTTTGACAGGACTTGTATAGTATTTTATGTAAGTTTGCATTTTTATCTTACAGGCTGAGTATTAATGTATCCATGTTAAACTAGTCAAAAGGCACTCTTTCGAAAGAAGGTTTTAAAAAACAGAAGGTTTGGAAACTTTCTAAGAAACCAGTCAAATATAACTTACAATGAATTTATTTCTTTTTATTTTTTTTCTCTTGTTGATAACTTTCCAGGTAACCGGTTACTTTAGTTCTGGAGAAGTAAACAACTGCAAGGATAAATGGCGATATGGAGACGTACCAAATCATACTCTCCCTGATAAGTGGCCTGCCAGCAATCAAGAGAAATTTCTTCCATAGAAATTGTTTCACCATTCAGAGATCACGTGGGATGCTAAAAAGGGTTTGCATTGTGTTATCCTCCACCACACACAGAGAAGTCATATCACTTTTTTTTATAACCCTTTGATTTTTGTGAAGCTTGCAAATGTTGCTGATCAGCAACTCTTTATATACAGAAAATAGATAAAGTGCAGGCTTGGTAAAAAATATGAGTAATGATAGTGAGGATATGTTTTATCTTATGGTTTATTTTGTGGCTTTTTCTTAGATTGACACCACCTGGGGTTGGAAAAAATATACAAATACATGATGTGTTTCTCCTTTCTACTTTGTTCCATTGCTTTCTTTTCTTTAGGCAGATGGTTTTGATTTGGAGGAAGGAACTGCAGATCAGACCTGTAGTTAAATCCTCACCCTTAGTCACAGATCAAGAAAGGACTGGAAAAATCCAAACTCATCCACAAAGCAGTGACCAACCTTCATGATACTGGTTAGTGTTAAATTAGCCTTCATGAAGTGATTGGAATGTTTAAGACATATTCTGTTAGGATACAATGATATGTTGATTAATTAATTTTAGAAAATGCTAATATTTGGGATGCTATAAAATGCTATTATAAGATAATGATAATAATGGGCTAAAGATGACTTTTGCATTCTATCTTCACTTCAACCAGAATGTTTTCCCTGTGATTTCAAAGACAGAGATGGTCACCTGCTGGTCGGCTAGAAATGAAACAATTATTAAGAAGCTCCAGTATTCACTACTTTTTTCCTTGAGTCTTGCAGTTACCCTAAATTTTAATAGAGTAAGGTTCCACAGATCAACACAGTCAGTTTCTCCCATAATCCATGTAAGGGACTAATTTCAAAATCCTTAAAGTGAGAAAAAATACTTTAGAGCTTCTTGTGTTCTTGACTAATTTAAGCCTTTGTGATGATAGCTGCAGCTAAACTCAAAAACTGAACGCCTAAACAAATCTGATTCTTCATAATATGTGTTTATTTTCCTTTTAAATACTTAGTGAAAGCTCAAGTGATTGTCATCCAGTCCATCTCTGGATGGACTGATACTTATCTAGTACTTCCTCATACTTATCTATACCTTAAGAGTAAGTTGCCAAAACTTAACTGTTAATGTATAGCTTAAAAAAATCTGTCCCGTATACACTTACAAAAAGGATATTTCACATCTGAAAACAATGGGGAATAGTTAAATGTTATGTGTCTTTGCTAGCAGAGTAATTAAAGCAGAAGTTAATGCCACGCAATATTTAGAATAGAAAAAATGTATAAAAGATGCAATGAGAAACAACACGAGAACACCGAAAGGCATGAAGTACACAAACAGAACAGCAGAGAACTACTTCAGTGCAGCAAACACAACCAACAAACACCCTGGATATTATTGGGTTCCTGCTACCATTTATTCTTTTCCCTTTTACCTTTTCCATTTCTTGCATGTTATTTCTGTTTTCATTTAGCCTCATACACAGGCCTCTACAGATCTTATAACTGTTGAATGAAGACACAATAATTGATCAAGGACAATTCTATTCCCGTTTTTTTTCCTCTTTAAATTTGGACCTTCTTCTTTACTCATCAAATATTGTACACCTCAAGCATATAACCAAGCAATGACACAAGGCACTTCTACATGCCTTTCCTTACAGAAAATGAGCATCTGTCTTTATGGAATACCTTCCCATGCATGATCCTAAGGAGAGGGCTTTGCAGGTCATTCTGTTATTTTTATCCCTGAAGCTAAATAACTAACAACTTTAAGTTGATAGTGCAGCAACATGACTAAAGGTAACATTCTAAAAAGATAACAAGAAAGTACAATTAGTGGTCAATGCAGCAACAAGGTCACCACACTATAAATTATTTAAAATAAGTACATGTAACATTTTCTTTTGACTTTGATGTTAAATCATAGCAAAATATTACCACAGGATGCTGTGTTGGTACAAACAGTAGAAAGCAGTTTTTTTCTTCAGAGACATTACAAACTTAAGAGGAAATATTAACAAATAACTTAAATTTTTGTTGCTATTCCAATCACATCTAGGAAGAAAGATAAAGAGAGTTTACATAACTGCCGGACCTCATACAGAATATGCCGTACCACCACAGTGACTTGAATCTATACTTTCCAAGTTCCTCTCTAGTACTGTAAGCACGTGATTATCTTCCCCTGGCTATGTTACACTGCAATTCTGTCTCCTGAATAGTCATAAAATAAATTATCCACTGATTCAATAGCCTATATGAAGAATAGCTAGAAAATGACATAGTGTATCCCAAGAGAAGAAATCTAATTTTCATCCGGATGCTTTTTTAAGTTGCAATGCTCCTCTGCTCTCCTCTATGTATATACAGATACAATGTTGTTATCAGCAAATACATTTACATAATACAATAATTTCCTAGTGAGACATGGTGACAGAGAGATGAAAAAAAACGATGTACATCTTGCAAGCAAGCACAACCATTAGTATTGTCAGGAAAAAAACTAAACCCTTAATACATCCAGTCCTAACCCCTGGAAGTCTAATTATCAGGACTCTGTAGCCCCAACTGATTTATCTTGTTCATAGCATTTGCTTCTCCATGGAATGACGCAAATAGTTACATGAACGAGATTGAGTATACCGAACCCTGATAATGTTATATAATCTCTCCTGTCAAGATCTAAACCTCACTATCAAGACAGAGAACTAACGTTAGAATTGTAGTGTGACCTCAAATCTTTTATTACATTTTGCAAGGAAAAACAGGGAGAGGATGGTGAGGTGTCTCTATAAATATTAACGAAGTGACAAAATGAAAATTCCTTTATAGCACAACAAAAACATCTGCAGTCTGATCCCTAGCGCTGAATTGGCTCAGCTCACCACCACCAAGGAAAGAGCACAAAACAGTACAACGTCCTTGAGAATAATTTCTAGATGTATTTACTTTATAAAGATAGATATAGATATATTTACTTTTATAAACAACCCTATCTATATGACTAATTAAAAAAAAACTCCACAAAACCTGCAAACTGCAGTAAATTAATGAGTTAATTCTTCTTCTCATTATCTCTCTAGAATAGCACTTGAATATTTTAGTTCTGTTACAAAAATGATATTATTTATTTATTATAAAAATATTTTAGTTCTGTTACAAAAATGATACTGTTTTATTTTAATGGTCTAACTTTGTTTGTCATACATGTCTCAGTATGCCGTACTTTGGCTAAGGGCATACAATTCAGAAATTCTGAACAGTCTTCCCAAAATTTTAAGGTTTATATGAAAAAATTAAATAAAATGTTGTGTAAACAACATGAAAGTTGTTACTATTTCCTTTCTAAAATACATATAAATACTTATGAAACTTTCTCTTCAAAGATTCCCAGAAGGCCATGTAGAGAAATGTTTCACAAAATATTTTAGAAAATAACATCTTCACTAGGGCAAGTTTCTTGAGTCCTTGCCAAGCTGTTTTTGTCTACATCCATCTAACATAAGGACTCCTGCCTCCCCCTAGGCTCACAACACTTCCAGGGCTTCTTGATGTTTAATTTTGCAATTCTCTTCTCCACAGCATTGTGGGGTTTTGTCTAACAACATAGATAAGAATAAAGTACACACAGAATATTCTTGATTCGTAATTGAAAAGTAGCTGTACATTGAAAGCAGTATATTTTAAACATTTCCTCATGTTCACCTATAATGCCCTTTCAGTCCACCCAAATTGCTTATGTAAATGTCTGCTTTTATTATGCCTTTAGATATGGATATCAAAATCTGACAGATAAGTATTTGGCTGAAAGTAGTTCACACATTCCTAGCAAAGAGTGAAGTTTCTTATATTTACAGTCTTATAATTTAATTTCTTTAAGTACTATAAATTATCAACTACCTCTTTACTCAATTCAATTTTCTGCTTAAATCAAAGGAAACAAGTATCCTCAGTGGCATAAAAACTCAGCCAACTATTCCCACTGTTCTTTCTGTATGCAAGAACGTTTTTTAAAATTGGCATGAAGACAGTATATTTTATAAAACATCAAATATGCTAATTAAGATTAGCTCTAATTTCAATGGAAATATATGCACTTTTTCATTGTTCATACTATTGTAGATTCTTGTAGTAAGTCAAAGAAGAGAGAGTATTGTTGAAATATTATGACATCTAATTCTCCTTTAGATGCTGGACTTGCTGGGTTTGAACTTGAAGGCATACAGGCTCTACTTGTAATACTTTCAAATTTACAAAACAGAGCAGTATTTCTATCCAATCATAATGCAAAGATAGATTGGTGTTGATTTATTCATGTGATTAACTGAAAAATGCACTCCATAGTAGACTTCAGTTTAAGACAAATGTATGACTCTTATCACAAGGACTGACAGTATTTGTAAACAGCAAATGTTTTTCAACCACAACAGTTTTTAATTCCTAAACTCAATGATTAAAGTATTTAATTCAGTCAGACCTTTAGAGAATAAATGTCTTTGGGAAGAATAGTTTATAATGCAGCCTCCTGAAGAACTTTGAGAAGTTGCATTCTCTCCCCATCTCGCATTTAAAGTTCTCCTTCATTTGAAGAAATTCACTGTGCATACCCTAGTCTTAGACTTTAAAACAACCCAAAGCTGCCTGGGTGGCCAAAAATAAATAGCAAACCAGTTGAAGTGTTTCATCAGTGTAGGTAAGCACCTGACTGGTGTAAATCTGTGTGGTTTTATTATGCCCCTCTTTCAGCCTGGACTAGAAAGGAATAGTGGGAGAAGTGGGCATTGCATATGTGTGGGTGTGAGCAACAGCTGCCAAAAGAGCCCACAGAACATTCCTGCTCTCAAAATAGCTTAGAGGAGAATTGAGACTGCTCTAGATCATTTTTCAGATCTGGAATGAGGTGTACTGTTTTACCAACACAGCAACGACAAAACTAATTTGTTTGTGGAATTGTGTTACACTCGAGAACCGCATTCTACACTTCATTAATTTACACAACCATACTAGATCATATTGGCTTGCATGACTGTATAAAGGGACAAAATCTGACCACCTCCGCCTTTTATTCTATTTACTTGCTCTTTGCAACATTTTTCATATGAGCAGACTTCTGGTACACATTTGCTAATCCAAACAATACAGAAATTGCAGTACAGTATAGTATTTCCAGCTTTTTCTGAGACTGTGGTAATGCAGACTCCCAATTCCTTTAATAATACAACAATTATAACATTCTGTGCTATAAAAAGAATGGACTATTGAAATACGGTTTACAGGTGTAAAGTTGGGGTTTGGTTTTGGGTCAGGTTTGTTTTTTTTTTTGCTTAATATATCATTTGTTGTGCAAACTTTCTTCTTTTAAGTGTGTACAGAACTTCAATCTTTTTGAGCTGATTTTCTTTTTGTTCAGTTTGGTGCCAAAGAGAACATAAAAGATTCCACATGAGATTACATTGCTAAAACCAAAAGGAAAATATTAGGAACAAATATAATATTTTGAGGTTTCTTAGTTTGTTTTACCTCTAATACTGGGCAGACTGTTTACATAAATCATTTTGCTGTAAAGTAAGACATAATGACTTAAATGTGTGCAATGTCACCATCAATCATGTTCAGTTGTGTTTGACTGACCAAACATTTATGGCACATTAAATCACTTTCTAATCACGTTATGAAGGAGGAAGAACAAACACACATTTCAAGCTTTTTCTTTTTTAAATACAGAAGTTTCAGTACATTTTCTTGGCAATCTCCTAACTTGTGGGAGACTCCACTAATAACATTTGCCCAAGGAGTTTATGAATGTCTGATAGTACTTAAATTCTCTTCTCTAATTGAAAAGGGGTAGAAGTTCTTTCAGGGAATGGACATCTTTCTTTTCAATAGAGTCCTCTAACAATTCTAATCAATGTATTTGCTCCCCTACAATTCACTGTTGATCCAGAGCCAGCATTAAGTAATAGCTTTCTCTTTCAAATACAGTTTTAAGAGTGAGACAGCTTGGAGAAAGAACATCCCTTCAGCTAAATAAACTAAAAAAAACCTTTTTGCTGTTGGCAATTGGGTTTGATTCTCATGAAGAAATACATCTCGGTTCTTGTACATTTATTTTGCTTTAGATTTTAAATTACTTAGAGATCTTTGGAAATGACCATACGCATTTTACTTGTCAGGACAATTCATTCTTAGTCAAGTAGCAGGCATCTTTTTAACCAGTACTAACAGAGTCTTGTTTTCTCCCAATGCACTATTTGATGGCTTTTTTTCTCTCAGTGCTATCGGAAGATGACATCTGAAGTAACACAAGTTAAGGCATGTCTGCATCTTATTCTGTTTATAACGGTATATAATCACAGATACAAGAGCAAAAGTGACATTGATAGCTTCCTCCAAATCAAAATCATTGCTATTTTTATGCTTATTCTGTGTATATAGAAATACTCAGCTGTAATCTGAGTGGTGCCTGAGTCTTCAGCTTAAAAGTGTTCATCAGTGAGATAGTCCAATCTGTCACTGTACCAAAATTATTACAAGAATATCTTATGAAATAAGAACATATAGGATTGAAGGTGGGTAAGATAATGGCCTAAATGGTTAGATACATTTTCTGGAGAGATGATACCTTTACATTTGCAGTTTGTGCCTTGTCTAAACATTTTAACTACAAATCCATGCCATAAATGTCTGTCTCTAGTACAGTTCCCCATAGTCAGATATTTGCACACACTACCCCTTTCTGAACTGAGAGGTTTTTCACTGCAAGTTTAAATTCAGTATTACAATAACTTGCATTAAGACTGGGGCTTCTGAAGATACCCATATATTTGGATCTCCTTGAGAGGAAACTGATCCCTTCTGAATTTGGAAAGACAGAAGCTGAGTAAAAGTTTCAGGCCTACTTTTTGATTTCAAGAGCAAGTTCACAGAATGGGTTAGCTCAGTAATTTGGGTACATTAGTGTGACTATTACAAAGACTCCTGAGACTCTTGGATTACCACAGCAGACAAAAGCGAGATTGACCAAAATGACCAGCAAGAAGAACGAAGCTCATAAGAGACACAGTTTTCTTTCAGGATGTAAGTAGAAAGGATTAATACCAAAGTGACCATATGCTGATGAGTCATAGACAGTTCCCCAAGTTTGACTTTACTGAAGTAAAACAGTTTTTTTCATTTTTTCAGAACATGAATAAAGATGAAAACGTCATAACTGCAGACCGTAAGGTACAGAGTCCAGGCTTGTTTCCATATAGAAAACTGGCTTTTTTTTTTTACTATATTTAATATTCTCAAATATTTTTGACACACAATAGTCTGCTGTCTCCAATTTTTGGAGGTCTCCAAACAATACCTCAATAAGGAATTCAGGACTTCATAAGAAGCAAATAAAAACTCACTGGCCTGCACTGATATATGAACAATCCTGCCTTTCTCACCTGAAGACATAAGGTTTTTTCTTTTTTGCTTACTTGAACAACAGACTTGAAGTGGACCATGGCCTGCCTTGTACTCCAGTGTTTCCTGTCCCGGTAATAACACTCATGGGATTGGGAACCGACCATCCTTTATGTTTGGAATCAGTGTCCAAGAAAGGCACTGAAGGAAGGAAACACTGATTGCTGCAGTGTACTAGTACAGCTGCCATAGAAGTCTAGGAATAACTGGATTAAACTTTTACCACGTAAGGCCAAAAGAGCCTTTGATTGAGGAGAAAAAAATACATGAATGATGCTGTAGGAAGTTCAGGCTTCAGTTCCAACACATGTTCCCTATTTACTCTCACAGTCAGAGGTCCACTACCCACTTGAAGTAAAAGACCAAAATGATCAGTCCTTTATTCTGGGTATTTTTTTGCTATATGGGACGTGTAAATCATATTTTTGTTTTAGCAGTAGGGGCTTTTCACATAGATAAACATGTGTTTTCTCTAAAACAAAGCAAAACACAAAACACCAGAAATATCTCCATAGAAATGGATGGTGGGATGGTGTTTTGAACAATGATTTAAAGGCCAAACACCTGCTGAATAAAAATAAAAACATAACTTGACAGAACCTGGCTCACTGCCCAATTTGCAGCAGTTTTGTATGTAAGTGTGTGCTGTTTTGTTTTGGGTGTTTTTTGTCTTACAAAATCTGTTAATGTGTTCCTGTCTGTTTCATATTTGAAGCATGTTCTCTACTCAGCTCTCTGACAAACTGAATTGTGGACTCATACATGCTAATGAGACAAGACATTACCTTTATGAATGACCTCATAGAAAAGAGGTTGGCTAACATTGTTGAAAGGCCCGGTGCCAGGCAGCTCTGGGCTATGAAACCCAGCTTGAGCTCAGCAAGACAGATTGCATCATCCCCTTCTTTCCAGTTCCAGCTTGGGATATTTAGCAGATGAGCCTGGAAAACAAACAAAAAACCCTCAACCCCACTGGTGAAGAACTCAAGTACTTCCTCAAATACAGTACAGTATTGAAGGAGACAGCAGTGAATTATTTTCTTTGTTACTGGCTTGACTTTTTCTGAGTAGACTGAATCACTCCAAGTATTTTAGAGTTTAAGTCTATGCTAAGAAATGTTCCAATCTTACCTATTATAGACAAAATCTTACATTTCTCAAACCATATTCTGGCTGGGACACTCTGCCAGGCCTATCCTCACACCCGAATGAACCACCAAATGTTGTAAAGTTTTCCTCCCCTTCTGTGTATTCCTTTTTACAGCACTTTAAGCTACTCTCTGGCTGATAAGGCACATAAATAATACACAGGAATATAATACAACTTAGATTACTTGTGTGAAGCTGCAAAGGTTTCAAGACATTGTCATGTAATAAGGTAAACAACATCATCTGTCTTTTCTATTTCGTTCCTTCCACCCTGAAGGATAGCACTTGATTCAGTGAAGATCAAAACTTTTTCCTAAGACTGCTATTTTAAAGATAGAATAAAGAAAATAGCTGACCAAGACAGACCTGCAGTATTGACACTGGTCAGTTAGATAGTTAATATTGTTCAGCTATATGCATAACTCTGTCAGATTGTCTCTTCCATCTACCTTCCACAAATGCGTACGGGCATAAGGAATCACAGAGGCCTTCACACTTGTTTCCCTTCATAAATTAATCTCACAGTTCAGAGCTTTGACAAAAGCTGTTCTTGAAGACACATTCATTAGAAATACAAAGGAAAAAACGCAGCATTTAAAAGATCCTCTGCACCTGTTTAAAGCAGAGAAACACCTTGCTCTTATTCTATAAAAAGACAGACTCCTTCTATTCACGTACAGGAAGAGGACATCACAAGCAACTGTAATTGCTCTTGTTCTGGCCAAAGGTTACAGGTATGAGGAGCTGTGAGCAGTCAAATCTTCTGAATACCAGGATTATTGTATTTCATTGAATGAAGGTCGACCCAGCCAAGCTTTTTCTCCAACACTGGCCACTAGTTGATACTTTTTGAAATAACAAAAGAAGCAGGTCATATATGAGTAGTCTGCCCTCTCTGTATTCTTCCTAGCCCTGTTAATCATCAGTTTATGGACTCTCTCATTTCAGGATTGAATGGATTGACTTCATTGTGTTTAAAGGTCACAGATTTACCATCAAAAATTTGCCAAATTCCTTTCCAAAGCAGATTTATAATTTTGATCTCCACAATATTTTTAGGAACAAATTCTACAACCAAACTCTGTTTTATATGAAAAAACAATTTTATTCATTTTGTACCTGCTACCTGACAGTTTCAGGTTCTGCATTGTCATGCCAAAAACATAAAATCACATCACATCTCCAATAAGACAATAATTCTCTACTTTTTTTTTTAAGTATTCACAAAGTACTGACTTCAGATGACTTGCCTAGAGGCCACCAATCCACCTTGGGTAGCTCCAGTGTAATAAAATGAGCAAAACTTATAGAAGCCGAGTGGTTAAAAGCTTGTCTGCAATCAATAGGAACCATGGACACTATAAGCTTTGCAAATTAGACCCTAGGCAACTAATAATGTCAGAGGATTTTGATAAGGTTCCTTGCATATATAGATAAAACGGAATTACCTTGAAACTGGATTACATGACAAGGCTTATTAGGAGGGTTTTGTTTGAAAAGAAAGATGCTTATTATTAGTGGAGGTAGAAAAATTGTGTATGAGTGAAGGCAGTGCAGCAAAAACACTGGGGTGAGACATTGTTGGTTGCCACATTACCTTATTGTGATACTGCAACATCTGAGTGATAATTCTTATCTTCGGATGGTAATTCTTTATTGAAATAACTCTAAAAAATACAAGAAAAAACAAAATAACTTTTAGCTGGTGAGATATTTGGATAACATATCCCAATACCTTTACTGTGTTGTCAAGTCTCACAACTAAAACTGTACCCTCTTATTCATCTGGCTGTAAAGCATACGACTGAAGTTAGACCTATGCAATATTTACATCTAGTCAAATTAGGTTAATAATGATCAGCTAATATTAGACAACATCACACTTCAGCAATTATTCAGTTGAATGGTTTACTCTTATGGAATTTGCAGAAAAAGAGACTTGTGTTATCAGCTCTGTTCAGACACTGTACTCATTCTGTTAAGCAAATAATTCACTTGCAATTATTGTGTCATCTTCAGTGATTATCTTCACGTCTTTGAATCAACAACATTGATCACGTTTTTCAATGATGTCTGAAAAGAATCCCTTTCTGCCCCACCACATATTATTTATTTATAGTTGCTAGACATTCATCATATTTAAACACCTTGAAGAATTATTTTCTTTGACATAAATCCATGTGCAAATTCATCCTAATTTTTATGGATCGTTTCATAAAGCTCAATATTGAAACTGATATCTGAACTCTGAATTTATAAAATATGGGGCTACTTCCAAAATCTGCAGCTTGACTGCATTCTTAATTACTTAATAAGCCTAAGATAGACACAACTGTGTACAGATTTTAGGTGACCGCAAAGAAAAATGTTTGAGAAATGAGTGGATTCATAACATGTTATGAAGAGAGGAACAGTCAATTCAAAAATCAAAAAAGCATTGAGTAAAATTAAATTGAAAAGCAGGCCATAAATCAGTTCTGTATATACAAACTAAAGGTAGAAGAAGGAGATAAAACTATCAAAACAAAAAATAATGTGAATTATTATGGAATCACCAGTCTCATAAAACTCTGAATGCCATAACTGTTTACATTGGTATTTTGTAGAAAGTATCTTGCAAACTACTGCTCTGGCTTGCACTTTGAAGTATATCAATGCTAGAGGATAAAACAGGTAATAAAAGTTGTATGCATGATTTAAATTTATGTTATCTTTTAGAAGGAGAAAACAAGTCTTCCTTCTAATTTTCCATTTCTTACTGAATTATTTAATTAAACATCTCATTTTGTTGAATTAAATTCATTTAAATGTGAGAAAACACAAGAGAATTCCACTCTCAAAATAACACTTTTGCATTTTATTACATTAAATGTATTACATCTATTAAGAATGCACTAATGTGCAACTGGAATATTTCTAATGTATTTATGCAAATAATGACAAAATAAAGTTTCTTGCATTGAAACTCAAAAGCATGTTTGGAAAATGAAATTATGCATATTTAAGTCCTGCATCATCCACAGACAGCCAGGTTCTCTTGCACCCAGTGAACTTCTTCTGGAAGAGCAACGTTATGAATTTTTTTTTTTTTTTAATTTAGCCCGTTCCTTCAATTCACAGCACACAAACATCTGAAAGGCCAGTGAAATTGGTCCACAATGCTGGCCAATTCTATGTTAGAGATTTTTTTAATAAATAATTGACATTTTAACCTTAAAAAGGAGAGACTGGCCTCATTATAACTAGGGTTGTATGAACAAAACACAAAAAATAGAATAACTTAGCTTTGTTGTACCTCTAGCTGTCATCTACTGACTGACTCATCTTCTTCCCTCAGAGAATATAAGGAAGTAAGCAGGACAAGATCTGGTGGTCCCTAATGAGTTAAGTGCCTTGTAAATCAAAATAAACAATGTGTGGTCTTCAGTGTAAAAAAGGAGGGAGCTAAGACCACTGTATTGTCACCATCATGAAGCGTATATGCTGCTTTCCCCCAAGCAGCGTAATTACTTGTAGAACCAGATATACCAAGGAGCAATGAGGTATGAAGTTATTAAGGGTCCTTCTGTCCCATCATTAACACCAGCCCACAGAGCACATGCACTCATGTAACACATTGTTACAACATAACTGCATTCCCTTTCCCCTCATTTCTATTGGGACTGTCTTCAGCTAGGAATACTTAAATACTTATACTCTAGGTTTTGCAAAATTACTAATAGTACCAAAAATTGTGTGCCAAAGTGTCTCTTCTGACACAGTCTTTCTAAAGCAGCTAAATTAAAACAGTCTAGGCTGAATTTAGGGCACCCTCATCTCTGAACTTCTGAGACGATCTTGTAACGTGTCCCCTAAAAAGAACACCTCAATGTTCTTCAAGTGCAACAGATCAGCAATAAAGCTGTGCCTGTGGCTATAGCCTATCTGGACACCAGAAGTTAGCTAATCAGAGTTAAGAACCAAAAACCTATTAAAAACGAATGAGTTTACCTCATAATATTGGAGGCATCTTCAGCATCTGGGTCAGCGCAGTATTTATTGGCAAGGATTAGGCACGCATCTGCTGACTCTATCTGAGACACCAAAGAAAAAGCAAAACATAAATAGCAACCTCTCTTTCCAGCTCTTCTTTCATCATAAAGTATTATGGAATCCAACACCGCCATCATGAGTGTGAAAGTCAGTTCTTAATACTGCTAATCAAAAATGTTACACAGCTAATGTGACTTATTGTGATGATAACAGCTCTCATATACACATAGCAATTTCATGAAAGTTGCTTATAATGCTCAGACCAGCTCAGTAGTTCAATTATTGACTCATATCAGCTGAGACATGAAGGTGTTTGTAACCAGATACTAAAATTTAGACTCCTAAATCCATAGGAAGTTTCTGGCACATCAGTACAGTGCTCCCACAAGTCCTGCAGCTTTCTTTGGGAATTTAAGTACCTTCCTATTAGAGACAGGACGAGGTGGCTGAAGTGACAATTTAGAATCTGAGCATCGGTTTTAGAAAGCACAAGGAGAACTGATCTGTTCACAGGACCTCCATGTTCACAGAAATCTTAGCTCTATTTAACTCAAAGCAGATGACAAAAGTATTTTTCAGGGTATACAACCAAATACCAACACAAAGAAGGGTGGAATACAGAACACAAAATACCAACACACAATTTTATAGTCATAATTAGAACATTTTGTTCTGATGAACTGAAACAGTTTGTGTTGGGCTACAAAAGGTTAAGCAATTTCTACAGACAAAATGGACCAAAGACATGATTAATTCTCCAGAAAGTCTTAATATTGCACTAAAATATTCTTGGCTTAAGTAGCCAGTTTACATGCCATTAGGAAAAAAGAAAAAAAAAGGAAATATAAAAGAGCTAATGCTGTATCTGACAGATTGGCATCTTTTTTTTTTTTTTTTTTTTTATTTAGGCTTCATGCTTTGCTTTAAAAGTACAAAATAATTTACCACATAGAGAATTCTAGACAATAAAAACCATCTCATGTTAGGTACCTACCAAATTTTTTTTTGTTTTGTTTTATTTTTAGGATTCTAGACAATAGAAAAAAGGCTTTGACAGGTGAAAAATTATTTTCCAATCATTCTGATGAAGGTAAGACAATTTTAAGCAATTACTGTAAGACAATGTTCTATTATATCAACGATTAATGTAAAATAGACACTTGAACAAAACCCTAGAGAAAAATTCATAGAGTTCAGTGGAATGGCAGACAATGCCTCTTAAGTCACAGCATTACTGTAGCTTTGAAGATCTAAAGATATAGGGAAAACAAGGTTTATAAGGATATATATTATAATTTATTAGGCAAGCTAGTAGAAATGGAAAAACAACCTCCCGGGGTTACAAAAAGAAGAGCTTTACTGTTTTTTTTCCAAATAATGCAATGAGTACTTTGAAAAAAGTCAAATAGCAGAACAGAACAACAGAGGTGTTACCTTCACTCTTGCCAGGTCATGGGGATTAAGGACTGAACCCTGATAAAATTCCACCTGAGTGAAGTGTCGCTTAAAAAGAGCTTCCAGCTCAAGGTTAGGGGAGATACTGCATTGGGAAGAGGAAGAAAACACAAGAGAAAATGAGAACTCAGTTTCCATAACCGCCCCATTTCCTTCTTTTATAAACCAAACCTTTTATTTATTTTAGGTATTCAGACTTCTGCTGACGCTTTTCCTGTGGTGTGGGAGCAGTGTGCAGTACTTAAAAGTCAAATACAATATTGCTTTCACTGAGCTTCTGTCTATAGAGCTTCTGGCCCATTTCATTGTGCTACTCTGCATGTTCATCATCTGTCAGTTTTTCACAGAAGTGAATTCAGAAGAATCGGTGCAAATGCTCGAAAACTTCCTTATACAGCATTCTTTACAAAAATTGTCCGGTAAAGACAATCATTCTCAGCCTGGCCCCACCATTCTCAAAAGACCATCAGACCACTCAATGCAAAATCACTAAAAGCTGGAAAAGGAACTCTACAGGGACCATGTGGCCTTCATAAACTACGATTAAAAGACACGTTATTAGGCTGTGACTTTCTGTCTCATTTCATTTTGCCACAAACAAAGAAAATTAAATGTATCACAATCTATTATATAATCTGGTACCAACCTTGTAAATACCTTTTCTGATGCCATTCATTAAAACAGAAGAGATGTAATAGCTACACAGTAAGTGTACGAGATTATTGTCCTGTCAGATGCTAAATTTAATAAGAAAATAAAACTGATGCATGCAAAAAAATTGTCTGTGAAGGTACAGAAGAAAGTAGGCACAAACAAGTAGCCAGGTGCAAAACTCCCTTCATGTGCATATGAAGTTTCCTGATTCCTATAACCATGCCTTTTGACTGTGGAAAACTGGATCTCTGCTCATCTCTGACAGTCAATTCTTGTTATTACTTAGAGAGGGGAACAAGCAAATATAAAATATAGTTGCTTGAGGATTTCATCTTTAGTTCAATTTTAAAGGACTAGATAAAAAAATTGTGCAAGTGCTGCTGATTCTTAGTTTTTCAGCTTCCAGTTGAATCATCACAAATGATTCTTTAACTTTTTAATCATTTTCCTTGACAAGAAAAAAAATGCAGAACTGCTGCTAAATGCAAAAATATTACTCATTCATAGCTGGCAACACTTCTAAACAGATACCATTCCAGAACAGAAAAGACATTTCACACTGTCTCTCTGTGTAACACTCTCTATGTAGCTGCTATTTGTAGCAGGTTGTCCCAAAAGCACACCTATTTGATGTTGTATTACATTTAACACAGAGCCTGCAACAAACAGCAATCATCTTAAGACACCTTTCCAAATCCCACAGCAGAAATACACAAGAGGCTGTGTGTAAGTAGGTATATATGGGTAAAAGAGCAGTACTAATTATCGCAGTGACAAGAATTTCTTTTCTATCTTCATTATCTCTTTAAAGTAATATCTCTCATTTACATTAAAACTACATCAGCACCTACATTTTTCTTTTTATAAATAGTTTGCAATATGAAATAAACATTTTTTTTACTGAGCAAAATTAAAGGTGAAAATATGTTTTCAGGTAGCATAATTTCATACTACAAACAGTATTTTTCACTAATTTTACTGATGCTAGCAATTTTGGTAGTTTCACTAGAAATATTTGCCACTAAAGACTCTCACATCTATTTATTAGTATTTCAATATTTTTAATTTCATAATTCTGTTTCCACTTCAACAATGTGCTTAGCTATCTACCTTACAATAGACACAATTGTGTCTGAAGTCTGTCTGCTTGAAATACCTACACTTAGCAATGGGTTATAAAAAATTGCAGAAAACAGCTCTATTTTCAAAGTACATCATTAACAAAAGTAATTTCAAACATTAATTTTATGGTTGTTTGGAGCTTTAAAGATCCTCTGTCTTTCCCCCAAAAATACAGTTCAATTTAATGACTTTAATAACAGATGATAAGACTAATCTTGAAAGATTACTCACTTATGCAGAAAGACGATTTCTACGTTGACATCATCCCTATCCTTGTGCAGGAAGTCCTTCAGGAAGTTGGACACACTTTCAAGTGTTATGTGACCACAGACAACTATGTGCCTGTTACAGAAAAATCAGAGTTAATCTTGCAAAGAAGGTAAAACAAGCAAGCATGACAGGAAAGAAGGAAATAGTAATTTATTGGCCAAAAAAGAGTATTAGTCTCTCCTTGATGTTTCTCTAGATCCTATTCCATGAAGTCAGAGAACAAAAACACCATTTCCAAAAGGTGCTTTGCAATTGCAAATACACATACACTCTCACTTGCAAAGACTACTTTTAACAAACCATTTGGCCAAGTTGTATTACACATTTAACAATAAGTGGCATCGTTTATATATATATGTTTATACACTGTATTAAACAGTCACTTTCAAAGTCATATTTCTTTATTTTACACATCTTTCTCCACATTTTTACCTCCTATACTGAGATTTACTGCTTAAATTTTTGTTTTATGACATAATGAGACAGCAAATCTTCCTAAAATGATTCGATATTTATCCATGGCTGAAAGCAGATACTTATGCCAATGAAATGTATTGCACAAACCTTGCCAATTATAGGCCATAAGCAGTAAAAAAGAAATCTTTTTCATACCATAAATCCTACAAGGAGAGTACTTTATAACAAGAAATCATTATTTATTGCACCACTGCAAGATCGCTTAGAAAATCAAAATTTGTACAAACCGTCATGCCACAAAGGTCCCTATCACTCCACATTTCCATTAACAGATGTATCTGACCATGCAAGATGGAAGCACAATATATATCTACATGTACATTCTTGAATTCTACATATCTTAAATTCTGAGAGGCTGAAGAAAAAGCCTAGGAAATTGCACTCTTCCTGGATTAAGGGATCTTTGCTCCTTTATTATTGTAAAGCAAAGTCCAAAAATTTATGATTAGAATATCCTACATTGTCTCACAATTTCCTTCATGGAATAAACTCAAGCCCAGCTTTCATTACTGTCATGGGCTTAAGACGGACAGTGACTTCAACATGCCTACTGCTAACACTTCCAATTACCACATCGCTCACAGAAATCAAAAGGAAGAACAACGTGGCATAGATACAATTCCAGAGCTAACAGAAAGTCAGCTTCATTACAGTCATATAGCCTATGCACAAACGCTACAAAAGCACAATTTCACAAACTTATTTGACACTTGAGCTGCCAAATGTTAAGCAAAGTAATTCCATGAGTAAGAAGCAGCCCATCCAAATCTCACCTACTTCATAATTGGTCTGTGGAAAACTCAGTAAAGCAGAAACCTATTTGTTTGGAAACAACAAATAGGTGGCAGTAATTATTACTTATGCAATGGGCTATATTAGGAATCTGTTCTTGCTTCTTGCTTGATGAAATGTGTGTGAAAAGCACATAGAACTCATTGGAAAAAGGATAATTATTCAGAACAAAGAATCATAGAATGGTTAGAGTTGGAAAGGACCTTAAAGATCATTGAGCTACAACCCCCCTGCCAGGGGCAGGGACCCCTCCCACTAGACCAGGTTTCTCAAAGCCCCATCCAGCCTGGCCTTGAATAAACCAGTAATATGCATCATGCAGTGAATAATTTCACCATCACGTACTGTTACTTTCACAGTGGTTCATATGGTCACTAGAAAAGCAAAACACAATAAACTATTATACCAGTCCAGCACACCTTATGATATTGATCTACTATTACCACTTTTATAAATAGTGTAGCACAGAGTTTTCAAGCTTTATTTAGAAATATGATAAACTCAAATACTCCTTTTGCATGAGTTAGTGACATCACCAGAACTCAGATGTAATTTTAGAAACAGCAGCTGTCAAAACCTTCAATGGTTTCATTCTTTTTAGCAGGCAGGATTCTGATCATGCTGGTTTGTATTTAACATAGAACTCAGTACTATGAACTTCTATTACTAAACTAGCTATATCCAGAGTATCTGCTCTGGCTTCAGCAAAATGTTGCTCAATTCCAACTTAAGTTTTTGGTGCAGTGTATATATACAGAGCACCGAGTTCTCAGACTGTAAACATGTAAAACCACAAAAATCCCTGAGTTAAAGCTTTCCCATTTTATGAGGTGGTAAGCACAACATCAGAAAACAAGACATAAAATATATTAGCTCATCCTTTTTTGGTGCAAGGGGTCCTTAAGAGGTTTCCTTTGGGATCTTTGCAGCTTGGCAGAGTTTGAAGCAGACTCTGTACTGGATAAAACCATGCCTATACTTTCCCCTTCAGAAGCACCCTTCCTCAGTCTCCCTAGTGGTCAATTGCCTGAGCTGCCAGCACTGTGTGTGCACGTGTTATTGCACACACAGTTAGGTCAGGATAATAACCTTCAACACAGAAGGGTAAAGTATGATTTCAAGCACTAGGATTCCCTGTGATGAATCTCCATCCAATATACCAATGTAAATGGAAAACCAGAAGAAAGTTCTGATTCTGAAGATATGTTTAAAACCTGAATAGCTTACTAGATCTAAATTCTGAACAGACTATGTTTGATACACTACATTACACCAACATATTGGGAAGTTCTGTCTAGTGACATCCAGCAGCTAAAAATATTCATTTGTATGTGTATTATTTTCTTCAAGTGTTTCCATCTATTATTAATTAAGAAATTGAACTTTCCATTTCCATAGCTGATGCATTATTTTTCATAATAGAAATAATTTCTTCTAGTAGGCAACTGTTTTGTACAGATCCTGTGCCGTTAGCTTCAGCAGGGCCTCTTCCTGAATGCTCTTGTGCTACACTGCATTCCTAGGCAGAAAACGTACTTCTTTCCTGGGAGATTTCACTTCATATGGGTTCTTCTCTATCGTCAGTTCGATTCCACATTTTAAAAATATGGGTAAACTGAAGAGAAAAACCATAAGCCAGATAGAGAATGCAACCCAAATTATTCTATTATAGAAGACATTTTCAAAGGATCAAAAGATAACATGACAATTCAGGTTGGAAAAGACCTCCAGAGGTTATCTCCTCCAAAAACCTCTTGCGAAAAGCAGATGTTTGATACAATAATTAAATCCTGTTATGATTCTCATTTAGTAGGGTTTCATAGCAATCTGCTCCAGTGAAAATAAAATATTTGGCTGTCAAATACTCTTGCATTTGAGCATCAGGACCGATTCTTTTGGAAATGTCAGAAAGCATCTGCACCATGGTTTCATTTTAGCACTCTGATTTGGGGCTGGACATTATCTATTCTTCTCTTCTTTGCTGTCCTTATATAGTGTAAGACAGTGTCCTGAGCTGTGATTGCAACAAAACCTTCTGGTTTTCAACCAATATTTTCTGATGAGACACTTGCATTAATTTTTGGTTGAAAAATCCCCCCAAATACCTCCTTTTTAACGTAAATTATATTCTTGCTTAAAAGTAGAAGAAATTGAAAACAGATTTCCTGCTTGCCAAGAGTGTTATTAGGTACATTATTTAAGAAAACTTGGAGACCTTATGTTGTTCCAACCTGTCCTGTATATGACTTGAAGATTTATAACTTCCTCTGTTTGTTCCAGTAACCATTCACTTCCCACGTATCACTCATTTTCTTCCACGCACTGAGAGTTTAAGTAAAGCCAACATACTGGATATCTTTTGCTTTCAGCTAGACTTGGTTGATCGAAAGATAGTATACTAATTTGGCATCAACAAAAACGTCTAACCTCTGCATTAATTAGCTTTTGTTTATGAAAAACCTCAAAAGTAATACAGTACTCAGCTAAATTATTATTATTTCCAATCTTTTTTTTTTTTCTTCCTTAAAAACGAAACTTAGAAATTCCTTTACAATACTATAAACCACAATTCAAGAATTTAGGCATTTTTATTGCTGATAAGTATTCAGGAGGATTAAGGTTTCTGTTAAGTAATAGATACTGATATCATGTATCAGAGGTGAAACTGGCATAATATACCAATGGCAATCCATATTACATGACAATGATGCTGCAAAAAGAATCTTTTACAGAGAATCAAAAGCTTATCAGGAACCATATTCTATCAACCAATAAAACCAGACTAATCCATTCTCTCCCATATGTACTTATCATTCTCAAAACTAATTACAGTGACACAGTACAGTTCTACACAGTTGATTCAATTGTGATTCTGTACAGTTGAAATTCTCTACACTACGTAATCTTTTTCCACTCAAGTACTGACATGATACATTTGCTAAAAATACACTAGCTTCTTATAAACTAAACAAAAATGTGGTAAAAGGTCCAAAGATACCACAGATACAAACAGTTTGAGGAAGGAAACAAAAATAAATAAGCAAAAGTTAAAAAAAAATCGAATTCTGGCATGAGATAATTGAGAACATACACTTAATCCATATAAATAGTACTGTAAATGAAAACAGATCCACTGTGAATAGGATTCTTCAAAAAGGATCTTTGCATGGTTCTTCCTTCAGAGGACACAATTCGAAAGGCAAATCTTTTGTCTGTTTATTTTGAAATAAATTATATCCATTTTATTGGAACAAGTATAAAGAACTTGAAAAAACTCACTCTAACTAGTCTGTCATAATAAATCAAAGATAATAAATACAAAATTCTGTTCAGCATTCAGTTGAATACATGCTGTTCACTTGTCAAGTAACTAAATGAAGTGTGGCACATATTGATCTAGATGTCTCTATAAAACTATAATATTTATATGAAATACATATGCTCAAATCTCTTTATGGTCTTTCTGCTTAGCGTTCTGATCATGCCTTCATCTATCAACCATCTCAGTTCTTTCTTTGTATACCAGTAGCAGGCTGCTCTGCTTGAAGTAAACAGGTTCTTGTAAAGTCTAACTGCTTTTTCTCAAGAAAGGATAAGTCTCGGTTACTTTTTCTTATTAGGAAAAGTCAATAAATGTCAACAGAGACTATACATATGGTCTTCCTGTTTATCTATTAGTGGTATGCAGTCTTTAAATATAGCAGTTTACAATACATTTCTAGCTGCTTGTGCTTTTTATGATGTACCTCACATAATTAAAGATTCTATCAATTCAGTTCGATTACGCAAAATCTTTATGCGTTTGTGTCTCTCTCTCATTTGGTTAAAAACATGTTTTATTTTAATATAAACTCTGCTCTCAAATTAATACAGATAGAATAATAGGTGCTGCACTGTCATGATTTTTTTTTTTCCCAGAAGACTTGAACCCAAGACCACCCAAGCTGATGCGTATACTGAACCAGGACAATATTATAATAATGTTTTAAAAAATTCTCCTATGTATTGCATATATGACAAAAGCAAAACTGAGAACCATCTAAAGCAGACACTTATGGACCAAAACAAGACACATCAGGTTGGTTTTTAAAAAATACCTCTAACAGGTAACTAAAAAGTGTTACTCCCAAACTTGCCTTTTTGCATTAGTCATTCGTATTTGTGAACACAGAGCTCTGAAATCAAGACATGATTTTTTTTAAAAAAAATCCACTATAAGCTCTCTATTTTCTCACTCTGGTTCTTGTATCAGGCTCCAGAATTATTCTAGTACAAAGGAGAGAAGTCAAGAATATTCAAAAATATAGCAAATCATCTGTCAAGTATGTAACAACTCAGTCACTTTATTTTAATATTGATTCTCCTTCAACTGTTTGTTAAAAAGCAGATTTTCATTATTCTCTTTACTCCTGGAGGATTACAAATTTCAAAAGTGTTGAAGTTACTAAGAAGCCAAAAGCACTGACTTTCAAATATGTATCAACATTAAATGTATAAAAGAACATGAATACGCTATGACTGGAGATGTGAATGCAGTATGTGAGAACATGTCTGAGGTACCTTTAATTTCTGTAAATTGCACCTGATAGCTTCAGCTGCCAACTCTTTAGTAACCGGAGTGAACTCGTGCAGCCTGTACTGAGGCTGCTGTGATTAATTCTGACAGAAACTATCTGTTCTTGCCAATAGGTTCAATGCTCTTTGGAATCTCTCTTATATTGTGAGTAAAGAAAAAGGAATTAGTTAATACCAGAAAACACTCAAAGAGCCACATTCAGTATATGGTCCACAGATCAGATCAGTGGAACAGCACTGGATCATACATCAGATTAATATAAATGGGAAATCATGAGTCAGGTGTTTGAAAGTTACCTCTGATGCAGATATTCATTTACTTTGTGACAAATGTAAGTATGTAAAATTAAGAATCAAGAAGGAATCATTTCAAATTCCCTTAAGCATAAAATTGGTCATGTGTGACAAACATGCAGTCACACACAAGGCCCGAATTTGTTGTGAATTATTACAGCTATGAAGCTATATCAAGTGCACTTATACAAACCCAGGTTTCAATCTTGCTTGTGAATATTGGTGGTGTCAGAATTTTTTTTCTGAAGCACATAGAAATAGTACAGAAGAATTCACTTACATGGGTTCTCAAATATTGTATGCCCACCTAAGTGAGATTTCCACTACAGAACAAGACAATAGAGTGCATTTCAGACACTTCGATCCTGACTAAATATCCCACTCCTTCATTTAAACTGTATATCAGAGTTTGCATCTAAGTCTGCTTTGCAATAGCATGTTATCATAAGTGATTCATTGTGAGCTTCTTTCTTTTATTTCAACTTACTTGCTCAGTTACAGCTAAATGAGTTTATCTTACATTTTTATGTCTAAGGAATTGCACAACGCTTGTCTACAAAACAAGTTAAGAAATAAAAGTTAATATTGCTTCTTGCACATCTCAAACTGCAATAATAAGAAGAAAACACAGTGATTTGTTTCTGTCACAGTGTGGATTAGTTAAGAGGCTTCCACTGTAGTTTAGATGATGAATATTCATCCTTTCATTCAATCTTGATGGCAACATTACCTGGCATATTTCTGCTTTCATATAAAATACCACAGCATTTAGACACTGCACAGCTATATCACCATAAGAAATGTGACTTGGTCTAGTGGGAGGTGTCCCTGCCCATGGCAGGAGTGTTGAAACTACATGATCTTTAAGGTCCCTTCCAACCCAAACCATCCTATGATTCTATGACTATTTTAGTATAAATAGAAGTAAAAATTGTTAAATGCTATGGCATACACAAGGTGTCCATACCAGAAAGTTTATAGTAAAATGCAGGACTAAAGCATATCTCCAGCACTAGCATCTTTGTTGCAAACAGATCTTAATCTACTGTTCTAATTCCTCCAAACCCTGGGGTTTCTTCCTCCTACTTTGTGCAGCAGACATCACACACACAAGACAGCCTGTTATTACTTTTGAAATAATTAAAAACATTTTCCCTTAAATAAATTGCTTTCTATCTTCCCACCATTACTCATTTTCAAATTGCCTTATGCATTTTTTAAATGCTGAGTCAAAAACTAACTAAATCCTTTGTAAGTAATACAGAAGTTAGCAAAGTCTTTAAGATCTTGAGCATTTCATTCATGACCAGAGCCAGTGCATTTCTTTCCATAGAAATCACCCCAAAATTTTCTGCAACAGAATCTCAGTGGAAACAAAAAGTCACTAAAATTTGCTGATTAATTACCCATTTCTGTCACCTAACATTGCAATCCTTGGAACAACCACAGTTGAAGTAATGACCTGTATATTTTGTAGAATACAGTAGATCAGCAGATCTTATAAAACCACATTCAGTCCTTGTCGGATCAAAATTTGAACAGCAACAACTGGTATTTTAATGCCAAACCCAAAAGTTTTTTAAAGTTTAGGCAGAGAGAAGGAAAAGTTGAAATTTTCATAACTTTAACTAGAAATATAAAATTAGTGCTGTTACTGTAGGAATGGAACATGATTTGAGACCTAGAATACTAGATGTCACTTCCACATTTCCTTTCTTGCTTTCATAAGAATGGATATAGTTTAATAAGCATGCAAAATTGGAGGGGGAAGTTTGTCCTATTAGTTCTATCTGTCAGACTATTTAACACTCATCAAATTTTCTTTATCACTAAGTGAGACTTCAGTGGGATTAGAAGAATGGCTAGCAGATGGGAAATAGAGACACCCCTGGGGATCATAATGCAATCCATGTCACATTCTCTTCTTACATTCTCATCCCACTGGAAAATAATATCTTACATATTGTATCAAATTATTTAATATAATAATCTAATGTCACTTTCTTTGGAGCTATGCCTCTCATTACTGCAGCAAATGGACTTTTGCCAAAGTATTTGGATAAGCCCTAAATTTTTTTTTCTAATTTTTAATCAAATTCAAATGTCTAATGAGTGCAAGATGGCCTGTCAACTTCAATTATCTGTTTGTCTTTCTGTTTACCATATCTATCTGTCTACAGTTTTTATTTTCCTCTGTGAAGTTTAGTTATTGAATCCCATGTTTCCTTCTGGAAGGAATCTCTAACAGATGATTCTTCCTGTTGATATGTTGATGATTTGCTAATTTATGGCTTGTAAATTTAAGAAATCTGAAGAAATCTCTGGGAAGCATAGGAGATCATGAGAGAAGAGAAACAGGAGGTTTTACTGGCTTATTCAGTAAAGAACTATGATTTAATTAAAATGCAATTTTTAATCTTATATATTAACTATGGTAATGTCCTGGATTTTTTTTTTTTTATCTTTTGAATATTTAACAAATTTTAGCAAAAATATTTGCTATTGGGACAAGATAAGCAGTTTATATATACACATACCTGTATATAAAATAGTAATAATTCCTCTCTCTGCCAATATCTATTCATGTGAAGCCATGTTCTGTTTGCTACTCTCATAGAGTTGCCACTGGTTTTGACAACAGTTTCAAAAAAAGGCAAAAAGAATTTAGTTCATGGAATTAAAAGACTGAAAAAAATCATTAAGTTATGCAGTCTCTCTTTCAGTCTATCAGTTTACAAATGTTCTTTCCATATGCTTTCTAGAGCTTTGCGCAGGCTGATTTACAATATTGTCATGTCTTCAACTGGAAAATATTTCACAGAATTAAAATCCAGTCTGATCATATGAACACATGAATACAGAAATGAAATAACTGAATAAAACCAATCTTGATTGTTAAGTAAATGCACTGAATACAGAATAAAAGATTAATTATAAATTAGTAGAGGTAAAAGAAATCTGGATCTTTAACTAAATCTCAGACCGGACCTGAGTAATATGAATGTTATAAATAAATAAATAGACCTTGATGTTTTTGGCAGGGTGGGGGAGGACTTAAAAGAAATAACACAGATGATCTTGTAAGTCCCATTTTGGCTAGGACTCAATATGTAAGTTCCAAAAAGAGTACAGCAGCAGAACTCTACTTATCTAAACCCAGTAATTTCTTGAAGAAAAACTTTGTCTCATAAGACTTAAAGTGTACACTTTATAGTTCAGAGGTTAGTTGGAGCACTTCAGAAAATCATCCAAAGACAAAGTGATCGCTGCATCTTCCGGCCTTCCAGAGGTACTCATGCATAAACTAACCTGTAGGCTTATTGGTACATTCTAAAAATATTAGTCTCTCAGCTATGGCAATAGAGTGGCAGATATCTTTTAATTCTTCTATGCTACTTCACTTCAAAAAATATCACTTTAAAATGATCCCTTGAATACTAAGCCATGAGTTCTACAGATAAGTTACAGAAAGAGCCTAAACAAAGTCAAATTGAAAGCTTTAAAAAGAAAAGACGTAAATGTACATATGATGTAGGGAACCAGCTGCTAGTACCGATATTATTAAGAAAAATGGCTAAGAGGAAATATCGGTAATACTCAAGCTATATATCATTTGATTATATATATATTTCATCATGATATATCATACATATCATTATGAAATAGACAAACAAAAAAGAATAAAATTTCCCCTGCTTATACATATAAAATTATATATTATTTTCTAAACGAAAATCTAATCTATAAACTTTTTATAATACTGTAATAAAAGGTCAGGGTTTTTTTCCTTCTCCACCCAACTACATGTTACATCTAGCTTTTATGTCCAGTATTTATATCTGGTATTTTTTCATTACAAACTACTTTTTCTGTTCATAATGATACCAGTTCATCACTAATTGAATTTATGAAATTACATGAAAATAACTGCTTTCAAGTATATGTTTTCACCAGTTATTTCATAGTGATCTATAATGTTTTGCAATGTTTTAGTGACATATGTCCTATATAATATTGCAGATATTTTTCAGTGTGATGACATAATTCTTGGTGATGGAGCAATTAATAAGATTTAACCTTCATTATAAATTTGTCTACTTTGCATTTTAAAAGCATTTTTCATCTTCAGAAAGCATAAACTTGACTCTGTTAAATATCACAAAAAACTCACTCAGGAAATTACTAGTCTATTAATAATAAAAACATGCCAACTGTTGTGCAGAGAAAGTAAGTTACACTTTTACCTACTTCTACAGGTGTCAGTAGAACATTGGCTAATACATAAAGAATGTTACATGCGATACCTGCTTCGCAAAAAGTATTTCCCAGAACATAAACCCGTGTAATACAGAATTCATCCAGGGAAATGCAACAGAAGGAGAAACAGTAGTCACTGAATTGCTTACGTGAAAGAACAGAAAAACTATATAGGACTTATTGCCTCTCATGCCTGAATTTTATTTCCCAGTTACATTTTAGTTGTGATATATTTAATATCAACAATCTTCTGCTTTTGTAACAACAGTCTGGTTTTCTCTGTATCATCTGTATTTAGTGGTGATTATAGCAAGAAGCAATTGTTTGTTAGTTCTAACTAAACTAAGAAGTCCAGTTTTTTCTTGTCTACTGACCATCTAATTCTGGTGTATCGGGACACATAGTATAAAAATTAGTCTTCTGATGAACTGATCTGTAAACAGTTGCAAAACAGCTGTTTAGCACTAATCTCATCACCTACAGAGCAGATCTCATTGCTTATACATCTAAAATTCAAGACAAGGATTGTTACCTTTTTTGGTAACTTTTAAATTATTTTTATTTTTTTTTGCACAAGGTTGCAATTGTGACAAAGTCATTACCCTTTCTGTCATTAAATGTGTATGTTAGGTCTCAGTCACATTTGGTATGGACTATTGGTATACATTTTGGTATATATGCAACAGTGAGTCCTGTTCTTTATGTAACAGGTGAAAATTCACTCAAAGACTATAATTAAATTCCTGCTTTGTGTTCTATGAGACAACTCATTACAGGAATATATTACTAAGCAGAGATTATAAATTAAATTTAAAATTTAAAAATCCCAATGGGTTTTTGTAACAAAACTACCTAGTATCTAGTAAATTTAACCAGTGATAACTGCAAACTACTTCTGTTTCCAAACTCTGTATGTATGTGTCTCATCTAAGAGAGAAGAAAGCTTATTTATTGTGCAAAATGATTCCTATATAGTTTATGAGTCCTTTGGGGCCTTTATTGGCCTAAAAGCAAAATGAAATGCGAGATCAAACGTGCTGGTGTGTTGGTTATTCTTCTTTAGTAAGTAGAGTTTTCATGTTTACATTCTGGCTGCTTCAATAGTTACAATTCCATAGCAAGGCTCTCCTTAATACTAAAGCCACGCAGTGCAATCCTCAAAACACACAGAATCATATGTTAATTTTAAATTCCCAACTTAACGTCTAATAGTCATATAGAAGCATGTTATTCCACGGATATAGTTCATAAAGAAACATGTATAAACATATATATATACGTGCTACAAAGCAGATTCCATGTATTTATGGTGAAAGTTAAAAAGTATACACATTTGCTATTTTAAGAGTTGAAACTACACATTGCAACAAAATTTAGCTGCTCTCATTTTGTACATGCATTTAATTTTATCTGGAAACTTTCTGATGTTAGGAATAGAACAACTGTAGTTTCTCATTATGTTTGCTGCCAGAATCTATGTTTGGTTGCTCAACTAAAGTTCTTATATTGCTAATTACTACCACATGCCCATATCTCAAACAAAGGAAAACTTATTGGTTCTGACAACCCATTCTCTCAACACTGAATTCCAAATGAAAACTTAAATTTTGGCCAAACATAACATTTCATCAATCTTGTTCTGCTGACTGCAAAAGCAACATCAAACAAGGGGTGCTAATGGCTTTTTACTGTGCAGTTCCCAAGCTCAGATTCTCTGATGAAAGACCCACATGAGCACAGGACGTCTTTAAACTACCTAGTAATTAATAATCGAACCAGAAAACAATGCATAAAGTAAATTGAACAGTTTGTATGCTGATGATAGAGTTGAGTTTCAAACAATAAGTTATATGAGCAGTAAAGAACAGCACAGAAAGCAATAACAGAATGAGCTAAAAACAAACAGATAGTGCGTATAAATAAAGACAAAAAGAAAAGGTGAAAAAATAAAATGAAGCACGCCCCAAAGCTAGCAGAAGCCTGTAATCTGAAGTTGAATTTTCCAGGAAGCGGGGTTCTGACTGAAGATCAGGTCCAAGTTTAGAGACACCTGAGCAATGCTGGGTACTAGTGACAATGTAGAAGGGGAGAGACTAAAACTCTGTATGTAAAATAGTTTTAAACCATATTTCTCTCTGCTATGACTCCTGTGGAGCCTCAAAAAACAGAGGTGTAAGTTCTGTGTTTGAAAAACTCTCTTTGAGAAACTAAGTATAAATACAAGTATGAAAGTGAGTAGGACTCTGTCACAAATAAACATTTTGGGAAAGTAATGATACTACTCCATCTTAGAAATAAATTAAGGCATTTTATTAATATGGGTAAGTGATTTGCAATGCAGGTTTCCAGCGTTAGTGTCTATACTAAAAAAAACTGTAGACATTTGAGGGTATCTCAAAAAATGAAGGTATTGAAGTTTTCAATTGCATCATCTAATTGAGTATTATTGACCATGCAGTAGCATATACTATAACTAAAGAAAAAAACCCTTTGATTTATCTACCCAGTGATGTAAAACAGTACTCTAGAATTATCTCTGTTGGCCATTTACAGTCTTTCTGCTCCACAGAGAGGAGAAACAACCTGATAAAACCATAATCCACATTTATAAAATGATGCATGAGTGATGAATTAAAAGGAATAAAGTAAAAAACCATATCCTCTTTAAGGAGAGGAACACTTAATTAGATGTGTTTCTTGCAGTACCTTCTTTATGTTATATAGAAGGGATTCTATAGGCCTAGTCTTTTAGGGCAAATATATCGCTACCAGTGAATGTCACAACGATATGTAATGAAACAAAAGATGGCAACACTAATGATGATATAGAGGAGAAACTACTATATCGCCAAGTACATCTAGTTCATTAAAGGCTATATCCCAGCAGGTCTAGGTGCTGGGAATGCCAAAAAGAGCTGTTTTTCACTTGGTCAAGAAAACAAGCAGACTTTCAATAGAAACGTAATGAGCTAAAATTTAACTTCTGCTACCAGGTAAAAGTTTCTTACAGGTTTGGGTTTTTCCATACTATATTGATACTAACGCTACTATTTGCTCCTCTTAGCATAGGGCTTTAGACAGCATGTGGAAGAGAATCACTTTAATATCCCTGGTCACAGATCCTAAAATCACAAGCATTTGCAATATTCATATGAAATCAATAGGAGCTGGATGAGATCTGAATCTGCTGTTTGGACTATGAGAGACAGCACTATCATACTTCTGGCATAGTCAATCTAATGGACTAACTGGGTTGACATAAATCTCGTATTTTGCATTCCAGTAAACCCAAGTTTTCTATAGAACTGAGTTGTTTGACAATCATGTGAATTACCTTTGTCACTTACTTAAGAGATGACCACATGGTAATCTGATACCCAAAACTGTGAAGTGACAAGTCAACCCTGTTTCAGAAGCTAACCGTATATGGAACAGCTGCATTTTTTACAAGGTTTATCAGTGTAGTCCTAGGGGTATCCAGGTTCTCTTGCAGTAGGGACAAAATGTTGTGACTTGTACCATAGCATAGCCCAGGTCTCTAATTATAGTGTGACGACTCTCCAGTGGTAACATCTGATGTCAAGGAACACAGCCTTGTAAGCTGTGAGTCAGCTATTACCACCTTCAGGGGCTCTTTAAAGTCGCACAACCACACCTGGTCTTTTTGGACTTACTTTCTGCCTCTGGTTGAGTTAAAAGTCCCGCCGTATTTCTTCCGATTAAGGATGAGAGCAGCAATTTCTGGCACGTAGCGAGCAAACATTGCCTACATGCATGAAACAAAAACACAAAAAAAAGAAAATGGCATGCAGAGAGTGTTCTACTGCAGCAGAGGCAGCAGAGCCTCTTGGGATACTTACTTTCTTCCACTAACCGCACTATAGGAACCACCATATTTCTTGCGGTTTCCTATTAACTCTATGATTTCAGGGACGTAGCTGGCAAACATGGCCTAAGAAGAAGATAGGAGACAGAAGAAAAGACTAAAAAGAGAGGCCAAAGAAAGGGGGATGATGAATATTTTCAGAAGATTTATATCTTTAAGATCTGAAAATGCAAAAGAATTAGATCTATGACGTTGTTTAAAAAGAAAATTTTAAAAATGTAAAAGTTCTTATCAAACAAAACAAGAGGGCTCAATGCAAAAGTTGGTCTTGGAGAAGATGCATACATTATAAATTAAGAAAATGGGCAAAAGAGGAAAAATAGGCACACAAAACGAAACAAGAACAAAATTAATTTAAACTTGTATCTAATCATAAAATACAGTTATGTCTAATTCTTCCTGAAGAGGGGAGGGGAAAAAACCTATCCAAGTTCCACTGCAAAAAACCAAAACAAGTATCATTATCATTACTGTTACATCTCTATTTTAAAAGAGTCTTTTTTCCCCCATGATTAGGATTCAAAAGAAGACAAAAAACAAGATGGAATCAGGGGTTATTCCCCCTGTCAAGAAATAAAAATATCACCCTCCCTGCTCCCAAAAAAAAGTTTTCCAAAAGTTCATGTTTTCAAAAGGATTGGAATAACACGTGATAGAAAAAAGGTTTTGAGGAGAAAATAAAAACTGTTCTGCCATGTTTTGTCCAACAAACATCTTCCTTGTGGCTGGATACTTCAAAGAGCTACTGCCAGTTGACATGGTCTTTGCCTTTGTATGGAAATAAACATAGATGGGAATGCATATATTTATGTTCGTATCTATACTCATATATATGTATCTGTGTGTCTCATATATGGCATTCATAACATTAGTTATATACATATCACGTTTAAGATATATGTATATATGAAATCAATATATGAGAGTAAAGTAACAATATACATACATATGTATGTGCACAATATATATTGTGAGTCATCCATAAAGCACTTACCTTGCACAATGTTAAGTATTAAAATAAACCTTGTTTTTTTAGAGAATAACATTGCAATGGGTTCTATAATATGACTAACACTGATAAATAATAGAAAAGCTGATGTAAGTATTAGTAACTTTGGTGCTATGCACATTCAGGACAAAGAATACAAGAATTTGGTGATACAAAAGCATACTGGTTATGGCCATGTGATAAATTGTGAGTTAAAATTGTGCTACATGACATGAAAGGATGTTTGAAATTAAAGAGAATGTGGTTTGCCATCATCTGGATCAGGCAAGCTGCTCTTTAAGGACGTCCAAAGCCACAGTGTTTGTTGGAATTCTGGGAAGGAACACAGAAGGGTGGGTAGGACATCTGAAACCGCAAAGTGCCTTTAAGTATCAATATCAGCCTCAAAAAAATTCACTACAGTCAGTCACTAAAATGTAAAGGACTACAAATAACATTATAAGTTGAAATATTAAGGCACTTAATGTATTCACATGCATTACTCATTTAAATAGATTAGAGAAATTCTGACTCTACTAAAGTGGACTAATTTGACAAGCTCTGCCAAAATATTTATCTATACAAAAAATAAAAGGGTGTATTAAATGTATTTAAAAGTTTTATAATTAATTTTAATTCATGAAACCAGATATATTATTTCTCTAATTACAGCACTGAGATATACAGGATCGAGTATTAAGGTAGCCATAGTAAAAATAATAATAGTAATAATAGAGGTTTTACCAATCCCCCAAGGATGAAGAAGACCATGAAAAGGCGACCAAGGGTTGTTTTTGCATAAACATCTCCATAGCCAACAGTGGACATTGTAACCATCAGTAAATAAACACATTCCCAATATGTTAGTGGTTGATTATTTTGGAAATTTTCCCATGGATCCCCTGAGTTCTCCACCTAAAATGTAAAAGAAAACATATAATGAATTAATAGAGTTGTACCACAAATTACTGATATATGCTATGATATATTACTGATACATGATATATAAAAAACCACCAAAACCCATGTCCTAGAAAATAGCATTTCCTCCCTCCTGATATAATTAAAAAAAGCTTTTTTGGTTTTATTTCAAAACCATAAAAGGGTAATGTTTCTATGATAAAAATGCAGCATTTGCCTAAAAGAGTGTAACTATGTGGTCATCTGTGAATGCAAAGTATATCATAAATTAAAACATCCAAAATTTTGGTGCATCTTGGTAAGAGTGAAAATTAAATTACTATCTGGTATAATGAAAAGATAAACATTCTGAATTTAATCTTATAGAGCTGGATGTTGCTCAAGGTATTTCAAGTGAAATCAATTAAATTATCATTACATTATAATATTAGTCCAAAACCATTGCTGAATAACTTACTACTATTAGCACCTTGAAATCTTCCTAAATTGATCAGAAAATGTACTTGAAGGACAAAAACTTAACCATATTTAATTATAGTTACCAAACAAAACAGTAAACATTATTGATTCAAAATGTTTAAAATACACAATTGATATATACCTACTATACATATGTATATTCACATTTATGAACTCATATGTGCTTCTATACTAACTATCTTACATTTTTCAGGTATTGTTAAGTGTGGAATAAAAATCCATTACAAAACCCCTATGTTACCAGTGTCTGAAAGCTACAGCAAAAAAATGTGAAATTTAAAAATAGAAGGAAATAATCTATAAAAAATTTCTACCCGGAATGTTAGCAATCTCATTAATTCTCGTGGAAACACAGAATTGCTTTTTTCTGGCACAACCATTGATTTCCCAGGACTTCATTTCCCATTTCAGCTCTGCCAACCCCTTCCAGGAAGCACTCCGGTAGTTATTTAGGAAACATTGCCACCTACTGGTAAATTGTAATTATTCAAGAAATTGCATCAGTTCAAGACATATTTTACTGCTGAGGTTAATGATGTATTACTTACTATTCAAAATCAGTTTTGAGTAGAAGCCTTAAATTCGGGAAGCTGTGATGTCTTTTTTTATTGTACTCTATAGATATGTTAAGGTGTTACCCACAGTAAGGCAATGTCAGGAAATAAAGTAGCCCACAGAGCATATGATCCATGAGAAAAAGTCAATGAAGTATTTTCAAATATACTTACCAAATGTATGAACCCAGCTGCTGTCAGCCACGTGCTGATAAATATAGAGCACAGATTCACTAGCTTGATGGAGTTACTGAAAATAAACAAAATCCAACAACAAATAGGAACTTAGACTGGAATTTATCATGTATTTTTAATATGTACCTGTATATAACTGCATACTTTAGACTGAAAAAGCCTGATGATTGTTTCTGAAGAGGTGCAAGTTCCCTAAAAAAAAAAACTTAAGCAAAAGCCTATGCAAAATATGTATTATTTTGTCTTTGCAGAGTTCACATTTGCACAATTTAGATAGCTTGAAAAAAAATTTCCAACACATTTAAGAGCAGAAAGAAAAATGGAAACCTTAGCTACATCTGTACTCATAATCAAACCAATAGAAATAAATGATGCTTTTTCACAAATAATTTGGTTGCCTCTTGGTACACACACCTCATTTTTCATTGCTATACACACCTCAGCAATTATTTCCATGAAAATATTCTACTACCCTAGGATACATCCATGCAGGTCAAATGATTAAGCTGAGCGAAGGCACTCGACTTTAGCTGCTGAACACTGCACTTACACATAGAATAGACTGATAGTTCTTAAGTTATTTCAGTTTTCATTAGCTTGTATGCCTTTTCTATATTCATTATGCTTTTGACCCCAGACCTATGGAGAATATAAAATTAACAGCAAAGGATGTTTTTGGTGCATGCTCACCAAGTGTTAACACTTGAGTACATGAGCACATGGCAAAACTATTTCCCTACAGTTATGGCAAACAATTAATGAACTATTGCAATCTGTAAATGCCATGCTAAAAATAATTTCCAAATTAAATAACTTAGGTACACACTTTCTGTGTGAAGTCCTAAGTAATTTCCATATTATTGTGCTTGCATGAACTCCTAAGGACTTTGTGGAAATTCATACAGAGCTAACGTATTTCTTACTTCACATCCACATGTGAGTCCATCAAACTCTGCAAACTCTTTTTATTCCCACTGAGTAGTACATTCCCTATTGTAGACAGAAGTTACTTTGAAGCAAAGACCTCAGTTCAGCAGGAAAATACCATACTTAAAATCTTGTGGAAGACATTCTCACTCTCTTCTTACAAAAACCACTATGATTTTAAAAGCTAAGAAGGATATTCAATAAATACACAGGGAACTGAAGTCCATGTATTACTGTGTCTAAATAATCGTACCCATTCATGGAACTGTATTTGAAATAGCTCTCCCTTGTTTTTGAAAACATTTCTAAGAAAGAATAATGCCTTAGCAAAATCACTGTTATTCCTAAAGCAATACATTCAAAAAGAATAAAAATTGGGAAAAAATCACTATTACTGTTGGTAGTAGTAGTTTTGCAATAGAATTAATTAATATTTCTGTTTATAACTACTTTAAGGATAATAAAAATGCATTATTTTATAAACAAAGTTCATAAAATTAAAATATTTTTAAGAGTTACAGTTAGTGAAGTGGGCAACTGTGGCTACTAGAAAAGAAATAGAATTGGGTAATACGACAGATGCTGTAATGAACACTGCACTCAAAAATAAGATAATATACCAGCAGTTCTGCAATTAATTAGCTTTCACCTACATCAACACATATTCCCTATTTCTCTCTTTCTTAAGGTATGGTCGATTAAGGTTCATATTTTGTTGGTGATAACGGTCAGTCATAGCACAGGACCCTAAACAACAGGTTCCTGGTTTAAATAAAATGACAGAAATCATTTTGTTTACTTTGCAAAGCTCCATTATGAAAGGCTAAATATCATCCTTCTTCACCTGAACTTAGAACAGAAGGGGATCTTGGTACAACAAAGGGTCATTTGGTCTCCACATATTACCATAATACAAGTAAATGACAGCAGTCATTAAAAATAACCACTTAAATAACTTGTTTGGTACATTTTATTTTTGCAGATTTATTAAACATTGTACCTTATCTATCCTCTCTGAAATACTCCTGTGTTTCTGCCAGAGTCTAAATATAGATGAAGGATTAGTCACAAACATTTTCCTGCTCTTTAAGCTCTTTCCAACATCTGTGCAAAATCCCTCACTGTGAGCCCTGCCTAAGCCTCTGTAGTTTTGTTGGAAAAGTATTAGAAAACAGTGAAGGAAAGAAATCTTCAGCTGAACACCACACAATTCATTCTATTTCACAAAACACAGGAAGAAAGTATATTGAGTGAAATACATTTTATTTCAAATTAGGTAAACAAATAGATCCTTGGCAGAGTACAGTCTTTTAATATGCAGCAGCAAATTTTTGCTTTGCCTTATTGGTTCTTTTAAAATATAATTAATAATTTTTCAGATAATCTAATAATTATCTAGCACTCCCACAGTACTTTGCTAGTCTTTTCAATGCCTCTGTGTCTGCATTGTTTAGCTTCTTCCTTTGGATTCCAGTATTTGGAACGGTCCCTCTGCTCATTGTGTAAATAATATATGTTCCTTTAATCCTCACAGCTCAGTCACTAATTTCAGGAATAATTTTAAATTACAAGTTAGACTGAATCTTTTTCTTTAGTGGGAGAAAGAGGAAAAGGAGAGAATTTCTTCTCTAATCACACCAAATACTAAAAACAAAGCAGTGCCATTTGTATGCTAGCAGTTTCTTATCTTGCCAGTAGGTTCTTGTTATTAATGCCAAGGACATTAAAATGCCTCTAGTCAAAAACAATCATATAAGGAAGCTCTGTTTTACAGGCTTTCTAATAATCAATATTTAGGTTTTACAGATATTTGGACATACATATGAACAATCACAGAAATTATGGTATCTAATCGAAGAGTAAATTTTGCACCAGATAAATGCTATTTAAACAAACAATTTCAAGGTCAATCTCGAGTAAGCCAACTCTGAATACACTGAATGTGATTAATCCAGTATCCCTTCATTTATGGATCTGGAATTTTACAAATCCACCCGGGCTTTTAGCTTTTATCCAAAATGCTTTGAGTTTATGGGGCTTTTCCATTTCTTTGGGTGAGGTTGTTCCATGTGTTAAGTGCAAACTCATTGGATATTCTGAGCTCCTGCACAAATTCCTCTCCTATACCATACTGGCAGCATTCTAAGCTACTGCACCGCATTTTCACTGCAGGGTCTTTGATTTCTTTGTTCAAAAAAAAAAAATTGATTCCTTACAGTCACAGGGTTAAAGACAGATAGTGTGAGAGATTTACAGCAAAGAGAATAGTTTCAAGGTTAAGTGTTGAAGAAAGAGCTGTTTACCATGAGTGTGTACAAATCTCAAGGATCCATATCCCTATCATTACTAATTAACATAGCAAATAAATGGAGTTACTTGCATACAAAGCCTTTACATGTGCATCAGCAACTGGTGGAGAGAGCAAAGGATTTCAGAAGGAAACCGAATTTACAGTAATTATTGGAAGCTGGGTTCAGTACTTCTGCTGGGGCATTTTAGGAAACAATGAAAGGCAATGTGTTTTCAACTGCGAAGCATGGGAAGGTTCGTTCCTTCCCTCTCTGCTTCAACAAAGTAATCTTTTGTTTAAAGTTGTGCTTCTTCTGCACAGCTTTCATGAATTAATAGCCTGAAGAATCAGTAAAGTCAGAAGGTTACTTGGAATATTTTACATATTCTTTGAAATAAATGCTAATTGCAATGAACATAATATAAAGATAGCTGAGTGTAAAATTAATATTTAATATGTTTTTGATGTGAAAAAGGATGTTCAGTTCAAAAAAAACTGAAAGAGTCATAATGACTATGTCTCAAAATACTTAGCTGTATTCTGTTCAATGAATTGTGAGTCCATAATACAGACTCATAATACGGAAAGAAGCAATATTTTCCCAGTGCAGATCTCTAATTCATTCTGCTTTTAATTTATGAGCACTCAGTCTTGCTCAGATATTTCAAATGTAACAACACATCAAGTAAAATCTTCTACTGATCACATGTCAAAAGAGGCTGACTGATAAATTATTCATCAGCAGAAAAAGGTTTAAAAAACACGTAACAAGTGGGGTTTTTTCCAGAAAGGAAAATAATATATTTCTATGACCACAAATCTAAGCCATTTATGTTCTGTCACTAATGTAACTAACTCAGTATGTAAGAAAAGGTCTTACCTTGTTTTAAGGATATTCAGAAACTGCAAAATTTCTGAAAACTGTATCAGTCTAAGAGCTCTTAAAAATCTTAAACCTGCAGCAAAGAGAAGAAAAAAAAAACTCTAGTAAAGAAAATTCAAATTATAACAACACTTCACTTACAATGGCAGTGATCAATGAAATCAACAGAGGTAGCATACAAAATCTTAAATACCTTTGAAATGTTCTTCCATATTTAAGGGTTCCAAGATCCTTACCAGGTCTTTTTCAAATTGTTTTAAACTTATTTCCTTAATAGTTAAAGCATCCTCCTAGAAAACCTTAGTTTATGTAGGGAGCCATGGGAGGAGACATATAGCCTGAAAGCTTAGGGGAAAAAAACCCTCCCTGATATTCTGTTGGTAGTTCTAGTGCACATGTCCTTCTCTTCCAGGTTGTCAAAAACACATACAGGTCTGAAACTCCTCTGTCCCCCAAACTCCCACATTGCTTAGTGAGAAATAAGAGATTAGGGACAAGAGATCTGATAACCTGGATAAAGTAGATGGTGTATATGCCTGATTAAATTGATAAACCTTAATGACGTAAAATCTTTTATGATAATAATGCTCCTTATCTCCAGCCAAATTTCCAAAAACTCAGGCAGGAGAACAGAGGAACGATACATTCTCTCCTAAAAATGACAAATCTACTACAATACTTTCCATCAGACTATAACTATAGGAATAGGTTACTCTTTGACTATTATAGAAATAACTATTTTTGTAAAGAAACAGTATTTTTATGTTGCAATCGTCGCATGAATAGCAATTCCCGGACAACTGCAAAGCCAGCGAGACAGACAGAGTGTGTGCAAGAGAAAATAGTATAGAAGATTAAGGGCTTAAATTATTAAAAGAGACTGATGCTGATAGTAAATAATTTGGCTGCAGATCTTTGGCATATGAATAAAAGTACATTGTGTACTATACACATACACAGCTTATAAAAATTAAAGTAAGGCTTTGAGGATAATTTTTATTAGACAGTACAGCCAGGAGTTACATAAAAGTTGTGTAACATGGTATTGCAACTGCTACAGTTAGGTCCAAAACTGCGTCTTCTCATACTTCCTCTTTATTGATATTCATTTTACCCACTTCCAGTACTATAAGCAACTTTTTATTTCCAGAAACTTAAGGAAAGACTGGTCCTAGCAAACATATAAACACTGTCACAACCGTCATCATCTCAGTGTAATTGAGACATTCCCCTCACGAGCAAAGATGCATGTGGTGAGATGTCTTTAAATCATGGCTTTACTTACAGTATTCTTGGGAATTTGTTAAATAAAACTTTTACTTTTGTTAAGGCTCATAAGTAGCCTTAAAGTAGAAAATGACTCCTGTCTGTGTATTATATGGATACAAAATTTCTTTTTAATTACTGGCAGCGGGGAACTCTGAAGATAAATTGCAACTTGAAAACTGGATTTGGAGATCTAGATGAAAAACAGTAGAAGACACTTAATAATTCTAAACTTCAGATCCACTTACAATTAGAGGATGATCATTTTGGATCACAGTGCTGAAACTGAGAGACATGTCCCTCTACTCCATTTGCGGTAGCTCCCACAGTTGCTACTTCTACCCAAAGAGATGTGGCTGGGATGGAGAGAGGACCTTTACTAGCAACCCTAAACTTCCTCAGCTTTGTTCATCCAGCTATCTCCTTCACTCAACTCCCTACGAACTTTTTTGAAAAATAGCTAGTGGGAGAAAAATCCTTCCTTTCAAACACTTTGCATTGCATCTGCAGCTAACAAGATGGTCAAGTTACCCATTGCAATGTTTCAAAAAGAAGCCTGAGAAACACCAAAATTAGCAATAAAATAAAATCTCTATCTTCAAATTCTTAAAATGCTTCAAGATGTATTTCAGTTGAGATATGAAATGATAGAACACAAAGACTATGTCTTCAATATATTTTTTGTGGAAGAAGAAAATCATAATGGATTATGTTCTACATTTGCTACCGCCTACATTTTTAAATTAAAGAATTTAAAGAATTCCCTTCAGAGAACAGAATTTAAAAATAAAATAAAAAAAAAAAAATAAAAAAAAAGTGGAGAGTTTGCTTCAACAGTTTACCTGAACCACAAATTAAACATGCTGGTAATTTTAAAAGGTTACAATCACCTTGTAACCTCTGTATCTTGTTATGGACATTAACTTGTGGGCCTGTATTTTATAGCTGAAGGGATCCTTATACAGAAAGGGTCAAATTTTGATCTTCAGAAACCTCAGTGTATTACCAGCTTTGTGTGGTTCAAATCTGAATACCAAAAATGAAATGTAAATAATAGCTTTACTTATCATGATGGCAAACACTTCATTATTCTACTCTTTTCAAGACCCAAACAGTTCTGTTATTTGGTTCCTATACGCGTGTCATTTTATATGGTTTTCTGTACTTCCTGTCTTGCAAATAATTTGTGCGTTTCATCATCCTAGCAAGAAAGTGGTATTTAATAGGTGTCTCTTGGTAGGCATAAGATTTATCAAGCCCTACCAAAAAGCACTAAGAAAAGGCAGATTCTCTAGATGAGATACTGAAAATTTCATAGACAAACTACCATGATTCTGTATGATGATCTCTTCGTATTTTATAGACAATGTGTTTATATTCAATTAGCTTTTGCAGAAACATCAGTCATGTTAAAAATATTGAATTTTTGTATTTATTATAAAACATATTCTGTATTAGTCAAAAAGGTCCTCTTGTAAATCAGCGTATACAGGAAATAGAGACTAGGAAAACCCTTCATGACAATACACCTTTGAAGCCTATAAAAATTATGTATTTCAAATATTTTCAATGCCCATTAAAATTATTTTCTCCGTTTTGCTTCAAAGGACCTCCAATATAATGGAATATAATATTATTTCCAGCTATGTAAAGGCATCACCTCACATAAATTTCATCAGCAGAATGAATATTATAGGAAAACACTTCTGTTTGCCCTGCTAGTTCACTGCTCCTCAACAGGTGCTGAACAAGGAGTATGATCTGCCTCAGTGTTATAGAGTGTTAGGGTACTGGATTCAGTAATGAATCTACTGGTTCGCTTCTGAGCTTTATAATCCCCTTCAGTAGAAAATTTAGCCAACTGAGGACTTTGAAATCCATTTGACATTGACTGATATCAGAGTCAAGGAGAACGTAGCTCAGGAGGAAACAGGCACAGACTGGGAGTAGTATTCTTAGTATAAACCACGGTGAGAAGGGCAGACAGTTTGCAAATAGGGCTAAAAGCCTTATAGTTGCGCAGGGAAGAAGCATGTTTAAAGTAGGAAAATAAGGAATATTCTTGCTTTTGGAGTGAAACCCACTACACCTGCAGTGTTTAACCCAGTAGCACTATTATCACAAAGAGCTGGTCAACCAAAACAACTCTACACAGTAGGGTGAAATTAGACTACGATGCAACAGTGTCCATACCTCCCCAGTAGGTTATACCATGTGAAGACGTGGTCTACTGGAAACATCCAGTAATACTAGCTGAAGGGAAACAAGGGACAACAGAGGACTTCCCATTCTCAAATAGTTATTTCTAACACTTGACTGCGAAAGAGTGCTGTTTTTGAATGAATGTGTTTGACTCTAAAATATTTAACAGCATTGACTGCTTGACCTTCTAGTAAATTATGTGCATTTTGAAAGACTGGAGCTAATTCAGAAGTTTCAGCCTTATTCTTCACAAAGAGTACAAAAAGCTGCTGCTAAAAATAAACTGTAAGCATAAAACTCAGATGAAATGAGTTTGCCCCCAAATGTATGATTACTTATATCACCTTGAACTTAGCAAGGGGATGATGAATCAACTGAATAATTCCCAGAGGAAAAGTCCCCACAGCACTTTATTCTGCTGCTGGTATTACTGACATGTGAAAGTTTGTGTGCAATCATATATGCATCCGTAAATTGATGACACAGTAATCCTCACAGCAACAACCATGTTGCAATGAGACTTGTCAAACTAAAAATGGCTTAAATTATTCAGTAGATAACTTACTATGAATCCACAAAAGATTAAAATTAAAACAAAGTAAATAGAAAAGATTTTGATGGGTCTCACTCAAGAGTAATTATTGACAAAGTGACTGTAAAAAAATAGCTTGTCTGAAAACTAATCACATGTAATCAGTAGCACAATGTCCCATGCTATGTTGTCTCACCTTTTTCAAATCAAGCTTGACTCACAACTAAGATGTTATCTCTTTCAGACCCACCAACTTGCNCTGGAGCTAATTCAGAAGTTTCAGCCTTATTCTTCACAAAGAGTACAAAAAGCTGCTGCTAAAAATAAACTGTAAGCATAAAACTCAGATGAAATGAGTTTGCCCCCAAATGTATGATTACTTATATCACCTTGAACTTAGCAAGGGGATGATGAATCAACTGAATAATTCCCAGAGGAAAAGTCCCCACAGCACTTTATTCTGCTGCTGGTATTACTGACATGTGAAAGTTTGTGTGCAATCATATATGCATCCGTAAATTGATGACACAGTAATCCTCACAGCAATGAGACCTGTCAAACTAAAAATGGCTTAAATTATTCAGTAGATAACTTACTATGAATCCACAAAAGATTAAAATTAAAACAAGGTAAATAGAAAATATTTTGATGGGTCTCACTCAAGAGTAATTATTGACAAAGTGACTGTAAAAAAAATAGCTTGTCTGAAAACTAATCACATGTAATCAGTAGCACAATGTCCCCATGCTATGTTGTCTCACCTTTTTCAAATCAAACTTGACTCACAACTAAGATGTTATCTCTTTCAGACCCACCAACTTGCCAAGAATAGAAATTTTTCATGTTTGCTTATGCATCAAGAATAGTAAGCAAAATTCTATAATAGGAACACTAAGAAAAATTTCCATTTTCCCAAAACTGTCTCAGCTACTTAGACAATTGTGTACATCTCTCTTTCCTTAGCAATCTTTGGGAAAATATTTTATACATGTGGGGAAGCACAATTTCTTTTAATATGAAATAACTACAAAACTGTTTTACATTTAAATGATATAATCAATAGTTGCGATAGAGTAAATTTATTATATATTACAGTAAAGTCTCTTCTAATTTGGCACATTTAATTGGATTCTGACAGCTAAAGTTAATTGAACAAGTTACTGAATGGAACGCTTAGGAGGTACTTGCTGTGTTGTCTCAATCATGTGACTCACCATTTTCTTGGGAAGAGGTTTTGTATTGGAATTATCTTATGGGATCTGACTGGAATAGGATATAATCTTCTACATTAAAATTTATACAAAAATAAGTATTGAAAGATTTAATTTACTTAAAAAATCTCTCTAGTCACAGAAAAAATATAAAGATATAATGACGGGCCTCTTCAGTTTGTCAGTCTTCTGCTTCTAAACAGATGACTAAAGTATGCTTCTGAGCTGGAAGTTCTCTGAGCTACAATGCCCAGGATAAAGCTAAGAGATTCATAGATTTCCAGACCAGTTAAAAAATTTATGACTATCAAACAAGATTCCTTCAATAATAACATGAGACAAAGAATTTTAGTCAATAGTTTCTGCCTTTAGTACAATAATTTGAGCTGTAGGCATGACGACTCAAATAAACCTCCAAGCATACCACAGGATTATTTTCTTACTGTGAAAATACTTGTTTAGCTACGTGTTGCCTGTACAGCTAAGAGACCATTTTCAAAGTGCACTGAAAAGGTAAAATACATATGTAATATGTTCTAGACACTTAGTGTTCAAACTGGAATTTGTAAAAAAAAAAAAAAAACCCAACCCCAACAACCCCTCCTGACTCTCAGACATCAAATGCCTACCTCCTGAAATTCTATACACTGAATTTAGATACAAAAAACTGAAACATCCACCAAATCTTTCAGGCCAGTTTTGAAGGGTCACCAAAAGAGGCCAAATACCCCTCAAAAAATTAAAATCAGTCTTATTACAGCAATCACTGACCTGCACAATACGGAACAACAGGCTATGTTGAAATACTGGGCTAGATCTAGAATACAGCAGGAGTATTTTTATTCATTTCACTACATACTCATTCCGTTCGGTGAGGTGAGATGCAAATAATCTCCAGCTATCGCTTTCTGACTCTTTACTAAGGACCTAGAAAAATGGATGCTTTATACCAGAATAGCAATATAAACATGACCAATAAACTATGTGCCAGTAGCAATGCAATTACGGTAGAAAATTATTTTTCTCTATAAAGCTTACAGCAAAACAAACTACATTTGTTCAAGCTTTATTTGATTTTGCAGCCTTAAAGGTGCTGAAATACTTCCTGTGAGACAGTTTTGCAGTCTCTTGGCCGAACTGATGCTTTCCACTGGATTAATAAACAGCAGCAATCAGGATTACCCATAGGTTACAAACCCCCGATAAAAGGAAATTTACAATTTTAAATCTGTAAAGAGGAAGAGGAGGAAATCACGACAACTAAAACTATTTTTCTTTAATGAGATTTTGAAAAATAGAAACAGGAAGTGGGATATTTGTTCATTCAACATGAAACATCAATCTACCAGAACACCATCAATCATCACATTCTTTCTCATCAATAAGATACATAATGCCTTTCTTAATGCTATACGTTGCTTTTTCTGTCAATAGCACATCCAAAATCTCGGTGTAAGGATTCAGTCCACAGAGATTCTATATACCATTTCTACTCCTGACAAACCATTTAACCATTCATCAGAATGATACCTTCATAAAACCTATGAATGGTTACTTCTACCCTATATTTGATTAATACCATATGGTTTACTGAAGACTGAAAAAAAATAGAATCCATATTTAGGAAATCAGAACCTTTTCTGAGATGCATATAATGGAGGGGTAATTTTTAGAATTCAAAATAACCCTATCCTGAGCACCTTCACACAACACAACAAAGCGACCTGAGATTCCACTCCCCGTAGATAGGTTTAAAAATGAAAGCTCAAAGAACAAGACAAGAAGAAATAGCATGAGAGGAAAAGAATCTGCCATTCCTTGGAAGCAACAGAGCCAAAATACTTTGATACACTTCCCTGCACCTGTTATGCAAGTGGACAAGCAGGGAATATAGCCCACAGCATGAAAAAAATCAATACCCTATGAACCAGGACAGCAAAACTGCATCAAGTTAGGAATCTACATGGCTTGTATACTAATTGTTTTCAAACAATGCTGTACCAAAGACATGTTAATAAATCTCTCTGCTGCACATTTCTTTAACTTACTTTTACACCTGTTAAAATAATGACAGCAGTTTTAAAAATAATTTCTTAGTAACTCCACCATTGCAGATTATTACGTCCATCCTTCAATAAAGACTGGAACACTTGATTATAGGAGAATACTGACACCCTTTGATGAGGTACTAGAATTTTTTTCCTATAAAGCAACTGAAATCCTGCAGCATTATTTTGAAGTTGAAAAATTAAATATAAAATTTCTTTAGAAAAGAATAACACTAGCACCAGAGACAGAATCACAAACTACAGTTCTGAACAAAAAGTTTAGAGTTGGACCTTACCCCAGTATGAGCCGACCCTATAACAAGACTCCAAGGAGTTTCGAAAAGTATGTTGTTCTTCCTTTTCAGGGATAGTATGTCCAGCTTTAACACGATATCCATTTTGGAACAATTCTCCAAGAGATTTTTTACGCCTTCTAGGACTTCTGTAAGTTTCTGTACGTGTGCCCCCAGAAGGGTTGTGGTAGACTAAAATCTTGCTGGGAATCATGACTACGTATCTTCAGCTTCAGGAGCACTGCACCTAAAGTACTGTGGTCCAGTCTTCAGTCACAACATCCACTAACAGCGAAGATAGTCGTATATTTACCCTTTTTTTTTTTTGCTAATTCAGTATCATCATGGAGAGACAGCTCAGCATTCTTTCTTAAACAGAACTCCTCTTTGGAAGCAGATTTTTTTAACCGGACACAGGATAATGCAAAGTTCACCATTACATGTTGTTACCAAAAGGTAACTCTGTATAATCTAGTTCATTTCTGTTAGCATGAAACAAACAGAATTAATTCAAATACAAAACTCATCCTCCCAAAACACACTAAGAGTATCAAACTGGATGGACGAAACAAATCACAGAAGCAGGCAGGCAGTGCAGATGCTCCTCTGATCCATGATGTATTAGAGCTTAAAAGCCATCTTCTATCCGGATATTACCACATAAGCTTCTTTCAGATACACCAAAGAACCACACCCATCGATCCAAACCCCACAAACCTGATGCTGTTCACTTGGAACAAACAAGTACTCTCGTAAAGAATATAGTTGTAATTCATGTACATAAAGGGAATTGTTTACTGTGTATTACTTTCTTTGGCAACTTAACACATCTGTCTTTCGATTAAAGCTAGTATGCAGAAGGCAGAGGTCACGTAATCAGCTAACTCTTACAGGATTTATCCCAGATGAAATTAAAAAAAAAAAAACAAACACACGACAACCCTGCATCTAATCCCAGTTAATGACAGCTATATTACTGAAGAAAAAAAACCCAAACAATTTAGACATGAAGCAAGAGCACAACAAATAGTGTGCATCAGATCTCTCAAGCAGACTTTCTCTGTGAATATACACAAACCTAGATTTTTGTTCAGTTAGCTTACATCTCAATTAGCAAAAAAATCTTTAAAATAAAATGTAAATGTGAGATACTACCTTCCATGATATATGAGATGCTTTCCTAGTCAAGTTTCCTGCTTTGAGGAAAACACAAATTTCACGTTGAAAAGCTTTCTTTATTTCGAGGAATATGCTTATTATTCCTTTTTTTTTTGTCCCCAGAGGATCCACAAAATTATATATGCCAAAAATATATCAATGCCATCTGGAGTACAATGCAAAGCACACACAAAAATAGACTGCAGCATGTGCTTATAGGAAATGTACAGAATCTCAAAGCATTTTGGAAATGTTATTAAAGCATGACAATTCCAAATATGGAAATGGGGAAAACAGCATACACAAATTTCAAATTTCAAGTAATATGCAGTGAGATAATCAGAGGCAAACAACTTCTATGACTGCTTTACACTGTAACCTTAACACTATGTTCTTACAAACAACTTGGTCATGTTCCCACTGGTCACAGTAGTTGCACTGAGTCTAGTAGGAATATGTTTTGATTCTATACATATGCATGCAGACATATATACAATATATATATGAGCATTTGAATCATTACTCTCAAATTGGAGCAATGTGAACAAGGTAATACTTATCTGTGTTACTAATAAAATGTTATATAGCTCAACAAAAATACTGTCCTACTTACTTTTTACCATGTAAGGCATAGTATTTTTATTTCTATTTATATTTTATCTTGAATAATATTATAGTCTTGTTATTATCCAATTTTAAACCTATCATCAGTGTACTTTGTACTTAGTACAGCAAATTTTTGGGTGTAGAATTCATTTACCTTGTAAGCTTGGAACAGCTCTAAAGGAAAACAGTACCCAAGTAATAAATAGCAAGAGCCAAGCTGTTTAGTTTACATAACCTACATTTTGCTTTTAGTAATTTGACAGTATTCCTTTAACTCTCTCACTCCCTGGCATAGCCAGATTTTTATCAATTTTCTCCCTTTTTCTGTCAGTGCACTGCTAAATTCATTGCATACATCAAAAATCTGAAAACATTGAAAAAACCTGGAAATTAATCTAAAATAAATCTGTTCCACAAGTTGAGAACGTGAATCTAAATTGCAGCAGCAGCAGGATAATGGCATATTGGGCTGAGAAGCACTATTCTGCATCACACAGTCACACAAAGATGTTTGTATTACTTTCCTGTGCAGAAGTTTCTGCTTTCCAGTTGAATGTTGTTTAGCATTTTGTCCTACAATCTGATTGTGCAAGACAGCTTATTTTGCAATCAATGAGAATACAGTTCTCTCCCATCTACATTTTCTACCTACTACTTGGCTAAATTTTTCATAGTTGATGTAAAATTAGATTACAAAATATTGTTCTCTGTAGGCTAAATTATTTTTTTCAATTGTCAAGAAAACTACCTTTTAGATATTCTATCATCTAGCACAGATGAGCATTTGAGTGAAAGTCTAAAGTCCGATTAAGCAGATGAAGATGATGCCATTAGGAAAATAGCACCATTTCCAGTGTTTCTCTTCTTTTTCCCACCCCTGTGAATAACATAGTTGACAGTCCTTAAAACTCCTAAAATTCTGTTTTATTCTCAACATAAGTTTATCCTTGGAGCATATCATACTACGATCCTTCCTGACTTTGCATAAAAATGGATTGATATACTTATGGAGGCATTGCTACCATTAAATGACAACTTGTTTTCCAAGTCCATCCAAATGTGATAACCTCAAATACACAGGAGAAGAAAGCAAGACTTCTCAGCAGCTCAGCTCCACTTTACCTTTGGTAATGGCGCTTACTATAACATCTTGAAGGAGGGCAAGGGAAGGGTAGGTCTTTGGCACAGACAACCAATGTATTGGTTAGAAGCAGGTATCAAAATTTTGTCCTCTAAAGCACAGGTTAGACAGGGATGACTGATTTGCTGTGCTTTTGTAGGATATTGTCTGCTTACAGTTGTGCCCAAAAGCACAAGCTGGAAAAAAACATGAAACACAAGGAAACATGCTATTTCACAGTAAGGCAACACAGAATGTTCCACATGTTATCTTACCTCTCATTCAGGTTGCTATTTCTGAAACCAAACTTTTTTACAGTGTAAAAGCCATTGTTTTACATGAAATGGCCCTTAAATTTTTCATTGGTCCTATTTCAAAAAGGGTAAAAGTATTATTCATAGAAAAAAAAAAGAACAAAACCTGTTGTGTTTGAATACAAAAACTATACATGTTGGCCAACAACTGCTTTTTGGCTCAGCTTTGTAGCATTGCCTATGGGTTATGACAAAATCAGAACAATCTAATTTCCATTTTGCCAAGCACTCACTGCTTATTAATGTCACTAAATGATTTTGAAGGTAAATTTACAATCCAAATTTGTAAATTGTTCCTGAAGAAATGCATGTAGTTGCATGACGCATTTTTTTATTATCTCAGCATCTCACAGTCTTAAGATACTAAGCCATTTTCAGAAAGCTTGGCACTAGCAATAACAAAACCAGAATCACTAGATACATAAACATTAACTTTGCTGCTTTATAGCACTTCAGGCAATGACTATGTCATATTCCATAAGACAAGCAGAGAAACACCCAGTAGAGAATAAATAGCAGATCTCTACATAAAATCAGAGTGCATTATCTTGTAAGCATTATATTTTATAAAGGAAGTATTGTGCCACCAAACTGATGGTGCCATTTTTAAAGAAAGGCTGAAAGCATGAACGGAAGGATAAACAATATTCATGGTTAACCTCACAGAAAAAGAGCTAGGGAGAAAAAGAATTTATTCATTTCTCATCTTTCTATTTTTTATCTTGCAGTTGTGTAATCCTTTCTAGACACTGAAGTCCATATTCAAAATAGATGCAAAATATGCCTATTTTAATTCTTTGATTTTTGGAGAATAAATTATTTGGACACTTCACTGCTGATGCTACTAAAATCAAGATGACTCTTGAAATAAGAGGTTATACCTGAGCAAGACAACCTTGCAAAGAGGTGGCACCGAAGTTTGGAAATTTGGGATTTGTTTTTTAAAGTGCCCGTTAAAACTCAATATAAAATATTTTCACTTCCTGAAGAATGACAAGTTAGCATCTTGTATAATTTTCCCTGGCATTCAGCAGGAACGAATTGCACTAAAATCAGGAATAAGCTATTCTGAGAAGCTATAACCGTGGGGTAGGACAAATGATAAGAACAAAGGCAAAGGAAGGACAAAGGCCAGATCTAAAGCCTGACTCATGCTGCAGGACGTTGGTTTAAAAAAAGACTTGCACTTCTGCCTATCTTTGCTGCTGTGAGTCACAAGGCATGGGCCATAACTGCCAAAGAAACAATGAGCATACTATGAAAGACTTGAAAAGGAGTCAAATATTTCAGTCCTAATCAACTGGTATGATATAATGCATTGTAGCCATTGAACCTTCTCCAGTCTTTGAATTGCACAAAGAAAATATTTAAAGAATAGATATGAGCAGATACATACAGATATATTAATTACAAAAAATGGGTTATTAAAATGGTACACCACAAAATTCTATATCTGATTATTATGCAAGTGCAATTAAAAAAAAAAAATCTTTTTTTTTTTTACGAGATAGGTGCCAACTTCCTAAAATGTCCAAGAGAAAACACTTCTACTGAGCGAGAGAATGATTTCTTGCACAGGGTTTAAAATTTATATTGTAATAACAACAATATTGCATACAGGCTGTTAGATTAGGAATTTAGGCATAAAATTTTATAGAAATCAAAGATTATGGTGTTTAAACTGCTTTTTAGAAATGTGGCTGTCATGTACGTCTACACACCACCTATCAATATCCCTTATTTCACCCCATGCCAGTAATAAAAAGTAGTCTTCACCTATTCAGCACTGTATCATGTTTAAACACAGTCTGAGAACTGAAGTGTCAATTCAGCACTAAGACTGAATCAAGAATAAATTCAGTAAAGGGAGTAGCAATCAAAACTCTTCTCGCAAAATGCACGTCAGACAAAAAAATCTAATTGTGATCTGCCTACTGAGAAGCAAATTCTCAGGGACTTTAGCAAAATTAAAATGTTAACTTCTAAATAATATATCTATTACCTACAGCCGCCTTCACATAACAGAACATTGGTAAGAAAGAGGAAATGGCCTCAAGTAGTGCCAGGGGAGTTTTAGATTGGATATCAGGGAAAATTTCTTCACAAAAGGGTTGTCAAGCACTGGAAGAGGCTTTCCAGGGAAGTGGTTGACTCACAATCCCTGGAGGTGTTTAAAAGACATATATATGTTGTGCGTATGGTTTAGTGGTGGACTTGGCCGTGGTAGATTAACAGTTGGACTCTACCATCTTAAAGGTCTTTTCCAACCTAAACAATTCTATGACTCTATGATGTTGGATGTTGAATAGGAAAGTGTTGCAAAGGCTGGATTTTGATAAAATACACAGGTTGTTAAAGGCATTCAAATCATATTAGGATTTTATATTTACCCCACTGGGATTATTCTTCTGTCACAAGACTGAAGAAGCATTACGTCCTTGAATGACCAAGGGGCTGCAGTGTGGATGAGTGAGACTGGCATTAACTGCTGGATGTACAGTGACTGGAAAGGAACCAGCGTATCTCTGTAGCACAGCATGAGCACACCTGTACACAAACACTCACACAGCTCTGAAGGAAAATGTTCCACACAGTAAGGGGTCGAACAAAGAAAAACATAACCAGCAATTAGGAAGACAATAAAGATGATGAGTAATTTATAGTGAGCAGCAGAATAACTAGGTGAGAATGCAGAAATAACCACTGGAGAGTTTTGAGTACCTCAGAAATCTCATAATGCAGGAAGTTAAACCATTTTGCTCTCACTCATGTTTGCTTATGAGGGACTACAGCACACACCTCTTGATTACACAGATTATTGTCTTCAGATATCCTGACATGAATGCAAAACCTCTTGAAATTGAACTTGACACTTAAGATGGTAAATGGCCGGTTGCTTTTGGCTTCCACAGTGATGCTACAATATTATGATTTTTAATAAAAACAGCACTCCTTACAGGATAATACTGAACAAAATGCTATGTACTACACCTGCCCCTGTACAGCACGCTTCCATCTGCCTAACTTTATAAAAGCTAATTTTAAAAGGAGGCAAAATAATATTCCTGTATACATCACTTATAACTGAAACAAAAAATGGCTTTAGAAAAAAAAATATATTAGAATTTCTACTTATATAGAAAAACATATTTTTTTAAGTTTAAATACTATTTTTAAATTAAAAGATAAATTACTCTATTTTTCATCTTTATCTGCCACCTGCTTTATTTTTACCAGCAATAAACATAAGAGCCGATAAAGTCAAAAAGGCTGCTTTTCCAATATTTCAACTTTTGACCTGAAGTAGTAACTAGGGAGATTTCATAAGTAAGCGCACTTATAAAATTGCTGGTACAATTTTGTAGATAAGATAAGCTTAGATATTTGGAACCTGAAATACCAATAAAATTCAAATTCTTTGGTTTCATATCCCTTTATACATGTCAAATCAGAGAAGTATTATCAGTAGATAGATTTAGAGAAAAATGTTTTGTAACTAACATAAGCCTATACAAAATTTGCGAACACAAGGTACTGATTTTTTCATTAAGAATTAGAAACTAAAAGCCTGAATGAAAAAAGTGCACTCCACAGTTTAGTAGCAGCTAACACTGCTCCATATTAAAAAGTTCCCTGAACAGAAGAAACTGGAAAAAGCAGCAGAAATATCCAAAACCATGCACTTAATGCCCTCAGAGCATCATTAGCTTTATTAGCAAAGACCTTCTGGCAATCCATCAGGTACATCACTGCAGTGCAAGTAGTTATGGAGGAGTCGATAACTTCAGAGATGCTTTTATGCAGAGAAACGTCCTTCCATTTATGGACTGGATTTTCTTCGTTGTTTCTATTTTTATTTTATTATTTAGAATTTGAGATAGTATGATAGGAAACACTGCTGAAGGTGATCACAAGGTTAATGAATGCTAAACGTCTGGGGGTCAGCAGTGAATCAAGAATAAGCCCCGCATAATATAATCATGGACACTATACATACAGAAGTACTAGAGAACCTTAGACATTCCAACAAATTGATATAAAGCTAGTGGCAAAAAGTGTTTTATTGGCTTAAGTCAATATTGTATGAAACTCTGTGAGATGGTATAAATATCCCGCAGTCCAAAACCATAATTCTATGTATTAAGAAAAAAATCCCCAAGACCAGTTACCAAGAAATCAGTGAAAGAAGACACCAGGGGAAAAACTACTGGATAATGTATAATGAATAGATTGAATGTCTACACGGTACCGTACAAGTTAACATACTATCTTGGAGACAAGATATGAATTATTTTTTTCCACTGATCTTTCAGCTGACTTTTAAAGATAAAAAACAACTAGTTAAATAAATAAAATTAATCTTATCTCTCATATTATCATTCAGGGAAGCGTGCAGGTTAGTTACATGCTGTGTGTAGCTCATAAAAATTTGGAAGGCATCTGCCTAATAATAAAGCAATGATCTTTCTGGATGTAACAAGTAGTATTTTTAAATGCCCTCATGCAAAGGAACACAAATGCCAGAAAACAGACTAAGTGAATTATGGGTTCCCTAATCAGTTTGAGGGAAAGCGTTTTCTTCTTTTAGAATATTATTCCACATACAGACAAAACTGTACAGTTTGTGTAGCCTTCATTTGAGCAGAATGGACATAATCAGGGAGTCTGAAAGACCACTGAAACCATTAGAGAACACAAGAGAATCCACAAAGTAATTAAACTGATAATAAAAAGCAGAGTAAAAAGAAAAATTTAGAGTGGTTTTTTTTTTTTACATAATATTCGCATGATGAAAACATATTTTGATTAGACAAGAAGGGATATGGAAAGAAGAAAACTACATAATATCCTACCAAAAAATGCAAAATATTTGGCTATTAAGAGGAATTGCAGTGGTTGATTTTTCAACATAAATCCCATATACTTGACATTACTATATGACTTATTACCATATGATATCACATTATGACTGAATGAAATAGGGCTGAAAAATCTAAAATTAGCTATTATAAACTACTTGAATTTAGCAGTCCCTCTATATCAAAATGATATTCTGAGTTTCTGAATTGCTAAATTTGGCAGACCATGAGCTTGAATGTTTATGGATCTATGTCGAGAAAAAAACATGAAATAGAACATTAACTGATGATGACAAAGAACTATTTGTGTATACATGTGGGGGGAAAAAGTTTGGTTTAGACCATGGAAATGCCTGTCTGAAAAACATATACCGAAGAATATTAATATATACTAAGAGTGTTTCACTGAAGTGGGGGCTGTCTATACGAATTCATTTTGGCAGATAAGGAAAAAGTGACTACAGAATTCAAATTTTGGTTGTTTATATGAAAATACTGATTAATTTGCTGTCCATGAGAAAAACAAGAAAACAGAAATCCAGAATAGTAATATGTATATTGTATTTAAAAACACCAAATTTGAAAAGAAAGTGTTTATGAACTGTGTTAACCAACCACAGACTTACTGAATGTCAAATAAAAAACATTTTAATTGCAGCATTCTGTTACTAGAAGCATGGTGGACGTTTCAGTAAGAATGGACAAAAGGCAGAAGTGTCCCATGTATATTTTATTTTTTAACTGAGAAAAAGCTAATCATGTAATTATGGCATATTTGTCTCCCTAACATGACTAAGGAGAATGCTAATAAACACATCCATTAAGCCAGACATTTTTAAGTCATCTTGCATCCAAAAGTTTTAAAAACCTCATTCTGTGGACTACTTAATGCTGGTTTTCAGTGAGTCTGGCACATATAGTTTACAGATGTTCCAGAAATATTTAAGAAAGTTAATGTTATTTCTATATGTTAAAAAGAAGTCATCACAGGCCTATTAATCAATCTTAGACAAAACAAAGAATTCTACTACAACCTAATGATAAAAAGATAAAAAGAAGATAAAAAGATAAAAGATAAAAAATTATATTTATGTATACATTTTAGGAAAACATCCTATCACATTAGCTTGTCCATTAAATGTCATGTTTGGGTGATAAAGCTATAAATACTGATGTAAATTACTCAGCATTGCCATGGCACTCACTAAATGGACTAAGAACCATTAAGTCTTGAAATGATTCTGGCATGTCTTCCTATAAGACTCATTGGTGACGTGTTCTTGAACTTAAGTCATTTAATACTTCTATTGATATTCTGGAGGAAAAGCAACATCCGCACTAATAAAATTAGCCAATGATACTAGAGGACGTAAAGATTGATAATCAAGAGAACAAGGTGGTGACAAGCTGGGCTTGGGATCAGGTGTAAAGCAGGATGCCAACTAACTATATGCATTTGTTTATAGGTAACTATAAACGTGACTGGATTTTTTTTTCCACTGAAGATACATTCTTGCTCAATCAAGTTTTTCCTCTTGGAAGGGAACAGGATAAGAAAAGATGCAATAGGACAAAGTAGTCCAGCCAGCCAGATCAGCTAGGAAGCTCTTTTATTTAAAGCAACATAACTGTTATTAGTTGTGATGTTAACTTGCAATTACTTGCAACTCCTCAGCATTCAGAGAGTATGACCACTTTTAGGCTAAGGCTGCCAGTCATTCACACAGGAAAATCAAGGTACCCCTCTAATTATGCGCCCCCTTGTAGAATAGAAAACAGAATGAATGTAGGGTCAATTTTCTATGCAGTGTTAAGTACCACTCACAGTCAGTGACAGACTGGGAACAGAAGACGACTTAAATTATCCAGTTTACTTTGAATTCAGAGTTGTAGGGAAGCAAGCACACAGTTTCTATGAGAGTCACTGAGATGACAGGAACTAATGGCACTTGAGACTAGTACTGTCCTTGTGTTTCTCCTCCACTCCAGTAGCTTTGGGCTAACTTCTTTGACTCCTCATCAGTGGAGGAGAGAGAAGGAGAAGAATATTTTCATACTTGCATGCAACAATATTCATAAGAATTGGTTGTGGATGTTATGACATGCATACTTGTCACAAGGTTACCTTTTGCTATCAATATTTAACCAACTCAAAAGCCTGTTATGAAGTATCACTTTAATTGGTACCCTATCACAGCGTACATCCTCTATGAAAACTGAGCTGATTAAGGTATCTTGAAGAAAGCAAAAAATTGTTGTCTTCAATATAGTACAAATGTGATACAGTCCATTCAATAACATGTTATTGACAAATCAGCAAGAAGATTGAGTATTCAGAACTATTTTCATTAAATTCATTCTAATCTCTGTTTGAAGGCATTTGAAGCATCTGAAGAAATGTTACTGCACAGAAAAGTAGTGCATATAAGCATATACATAAAATACAATTATCATAGGACATTTTACAGAATTTAGCTTCTATTATATATAAAATAAGTTGTAAGTAAAATGACACAAAATGCTTTAAAGCTGTATAAAACACACTAGCTTCATAAGAAATAGTGTAGAATTTGGATGTGTATTCAAAGTTTTCACCAACAGATGGCAGAAATGCACAATACTTAACCAATAAAACCATTGCAAATGATTGCAAATTTAATGTGCTATGAAAAGGATAGTTTTGAGCCCTACAGATGCATCAAAAGACAGTAAAAGATTATAAAGTTTTGGACATCATAATTTCTCTCTTAGAATGGTATCTGTAAAGATACCATTGTTATTTAGTTACAGAGCACTTCTTTGTGTCAGTGTAACTAAGGTACTGCTCTAAATTCCATTAAAATATATGTTTTCCAAAAGGAATAACATTTTCTGAAGATTCAAATATGGTTTCAGGCTGAGCTCTTCTTATGTCAAAAAAAGTTTACAGTATATTGAAACAAATGTTGGTTTCACATGACAGATTTTTAACTAAAACTTCATCTTGGAGCACGGTTGCTGGATGGCCAGGAGGCATTCACAGCATCAGCTTAACTCTCTTAATAAGACACAAAGATTTTTCTCCAAAGCCATCTATCTCTTTCCACAGAGGGAAACTAATTTCATTCTCTGACTCACAAAAATAGCTGGATGTCTACCAGAAATGTTGGAAACAGTCTTCTCAGACCAGGAATTGATACTGAGACCACAAGCCTCATCCAAAATTACTTGAGATGTCTGTAATGGGACCTACAGAGAATTTAAGCAAGGACTGGAAAAAAGGATCTCCTTTTTTCCATAACTATGCTAAACACCACATAAAGAGATTCATTCTCTATGGTATGCATGTGTCTACGTTTACATCTGTTGTCTGTCTTCTTTCCTCACTATAAATCTTGAATTATTTTCTGAAAAAATAGCACAGTTTGAGCAGCAGCCTAGGCTAAAGAGGATGTCAGAGAAGAAAGATTATGAAAAAGTCTTTCTATTAATAGAATCTATTAGGAATCAAACAGTTTCTATTGCTTGAAATTTTGTACAGTAGAATAGATGAAGCACTGAAAGCACATGGTCAGGAAAAGGAAATGGATCATTTAATATATCTTTCTTATCTTTAATTTCTTTGATTCAATAATATGGAACACTACAAAATTCATATATTAGGCCTTATTTAAATCACTGTAGTTCTAGGGCTGATTGTTCCTCATTCACATGTCCTTGTAAATGTGAAACCAAGATCATATTTTACATGTTTAATCTTCCTCTAACAATACCACCCTGTCAAGGCAATTTATTCCCATACGGTCTTCTCATAAAATCCATATTGCCTTTTTTCATAAGCATACAAGAACATGATAAAAGGCATTTCAGTTTTCTGAAGTGCCTTTGCTATCAACGAAGATAGAATAACAGTTTTAAATGGTGTGTAGAGCGTTTGTAAATCATTACTGAAAACAACTGGAAGATGTTAATTTTTTGCAAGGATCTCAAAATTGGCAGACTGCAAACTAGCCAAAGAAATGAAGATCTGAATCTGAACCTTAGCTATAATGGTCAGATAAGGGTAACTTTGTGACAAAAACCACGAGTTTTACCATGGCATTATTTCTCCCATTGCAGTTTTTGTTTTCATCCAACAATCTTTTTAGCCTAACTTCACTTAGACTGTAAACACTATCCAGACTCAGCAATGCACTGAAATCATTTGATTGAAATTGCCAAAATCATCTGTAAAATTTCAAGAGCCAGATATTCCACTCTTGCTTTTATCATTCTTCCCTTGGGAAGTTTCTCTATCACTCCTCAGAAGTTTGCAATTGAAGTGGAGAACTGTCCTTCTATCTCTATCAGAAAATTTCTTGTACAGTGTTGTGCAGGAAATATTTATGATTTTATAAAGCATAGCTTAGGTTTATCTATAAGTATCTAATCTACACAAACGCTACTGTTTGCAAAGCAGTGTTGGAAAAACGTCAAGGGGATCTAGTTGCAAATGAACATCAGAAAACACATTGATGCTTGTATGTGTACTTTTTTAAGTAAGAGCATAAGAAATACAGATGCAAATTGCCAAAGCAATGTGTATCACTGAATTACAGATTCATTAATATTTTCTTCCCTTTCTCTACCTCCCCTAATCTTTCAATAATATTTAGATTATTCTATGCGCCAGCTGCCTTCTGCTCATGTACTTCCTTTTCTTGTGCTTCCCTATGTTGGCAAAAGCGATACCTTAGAAATCCTTTCTAGAGGATTTATCAAATCTAAAAATTTGATATTTTGCAGGTTTAAAGTGTAAAGGAATAGACAATCTTCATTAATATACTTCAGTGTATTTGCTTAAAATCTTTAATCACAGCTTTTCAAAATAATAATTTGCTGGTCTAAATCACAACTATGTCAGGGACCCCAATAATTCACATTTTTGAATTAGTGAATTACTTCACTGAAGATGAATTTCCTTAAAGTGAAAATACTGTTGGAATAAACACAGTGAAAGCAGGTGCAAAGCTCAAACATTGTAAATATGTGATTCCTAAGATGGCTACATAAAAAAAAAAAAAAAAATAATCTGTGCCTCAGCAGGTGATAAATGTCTCAGGAGGATTCTGTGAGAAAACGGATAAATTGGGATTATAAACAAGAAATCAAGAAAAAGTGACAGTGGTGTAACTAAGACTGATGGAAATCCTTTCAGAGTTATGAATAACTATAAGTACGATGCTTAACTCTGCCTACAAAACAACATACATAAACCTTGTAAAAACTATCCAGCAGAAACTGCTAACTGGGTAAAATCTCTCATTATTCCTATTTGTACTGCTAGTTAGATTGCTGTGTCAACATGGGTCCAGTAAACTATGCAGTCACTTTCACAATGAGTATTCATCTCAAATAATTATATACCTCCCCCTCATTTTCCAAATTTTGCAGCTTTGCTATTTTCTTATTTCATATTCCTTTTCTAAGGTTCCTGTGCTTTTAGTTTTTGCTCTTAGATAGCCTTCACCTCCAATGATTTAAATCTCAAAGTTCTGGGAAACTCTGTGTCGCATTCAAGTGAGAAAATACATTCTTTTCATTCACATAATGCAAAGATTCTGGGATTGTGTTATAGCTAGTAAAATCAGCAATTTCCATTTAAGCATAAGCTTTTTTTTTATTATTTACATACCTTCTTTTTTTTGTGTGATTTCCTATCATAATATGGAACCGTATGACAGTAATCATATGAGGATTTGTACTAATCTTTTCTGGCTGTTGTACTGCTTTTTTTTTCTTTGGCATATTAATAACCACTGATGTACACAGTATGAACTCTAAGATGGTTATACATTTATTAATCTCTTTTCATACAACAGTAATTCATCAATAGTTTTTGCATCTTTGCACTTCTGTACCAAGTTGAAAATACTATAATACTAAAAAGCTCCTCTGTTTTAATTTCCTTTCCATGTGAAACATTTAAGGTGACCACTCTCTTTAGCTTTCAGGGACAATGAGTGCCCGTATTTCTGGAGAAATGTATTGTCACATTGTGAAGTTTCATGTGTTGTTTAAAGACAGGGCATGCACAAATTATGCCATTTTTAGGAAGTTTTCCCAGTATAAAAACTCCCAAATTTTGACTTTCATTTTACTTAATTAGAGACAGTATGCAATTTGTACAAGAAACTTTGTGTGCCACATTATGGGTGTTCTTGAATTTATTTATTTTGTCTACTCTGCTTCATTTTGTATTCCCTTTAACATGTGGCATATTCTTTCCTAATGCATTCCGAGCAGTTCTACACAAACGTTAAGCCCAGTAAGTGTCTAAATGAATCTTTCAAATCTGTTGTTTCAGTAGATTTAAAATTTAGCTATATTGGCTCAAAACGTGAAGAAAAGTTGCTGATTTCATTGTTGACAGTGATCCAGTTCAGTGAATGAATGGTCTGGATCACCTGTTCATGTTGTAAGCTGAGACAGCTACACCAAATTCATAGTTTTATAAAAAAAGGCCGCATGTTACACAGTACTTCCAAACTGGAGTTCACCACCACTTATTGTAGGGGATTATATTAATGAATCAAGAACAAAATTGATTTAGTAAGTGCTTTTTCTGACATAACCCACCTGTCTGCTGAAATGGCAAATTCACTGCAAAAACTACTTTGGTAACATTCTGCTGCTTATGTGATGCCACAAGATGAAGAAATTCTCCATCAAAAAGTGCAATGGCAATGCTGAAATATTTTTATAATAGCTATTAAAAGGAAAAACTATTTTACTTACCAAGCCAGCTTCTGTTTAAATATACTGACACAAACACCGGAGGGACCGTGAAGAAATCTACTACTGAGTTAACTTCTAGCCAAAACCATAGCTTGTCATTGGCTGCTATGAACTGAAAAACAAGATGGGGAGGGATGAAAGAATCAGATTTTGCTGATAGCGATTGAAAGTATGTGCAGTGTTTTCCACCCTACAATATTAACCTCCAAAGTTGGTGGAAAAGTAACTGATGGTTTTGGTCACTCCAGATCATTTATATGATGAGTTTTAATATCTGCAATTGTTGTAATATGTAAAAATATTTTCTCCACATCTATTAACAATGTATCAGTAATATTAGAAAAGCGTAGGTAAGTATAAAATCTCTCAAAGTCCATCACCTTTACTATAGCACTCCAAATACGTTAGAAGTAGTCTTATTGTGTATTTTCTGTCCACAGGTTTCTAAATACATGATAGTTTACAAAGAGTCCCATCATCATCCTATCCAGAGATAATCACCAGGATGACTCCTACAAGGCATAATTCAGGACTGCAGCAGGACTTCAGTCCTCCGAATTGTGCCAGGCATGAGGTCATTTCTCTCTCCTGACTACAACATCAGCCTAAGGAAACTGGCAAACTTAGATGCCAAGGACATCATAGTTAGAACTTGCCTATTCATCTGTGTACTTAAATAAGATCAAACTACTATTCACATTCAAGTAATAATTAAAGTGTATGCTTTATACAAATACGGAATATAAATATACAAATAAATTTTACATTTTAGTGCATCACAAAAATATTTAATGGAGTGGTTCTACTCATGTAAGTCTTAAAAACTGGACTAAAATACTTCAAAATAGTGCTTGTATTTCTTAAATTACAGGCAACATCCCTTGTCTTTCTTCCAAAACAAATTACTTCGTTGATATCCTTGCTTTAGAATTACTTTAAAACTTCAACAGAAAATGTTTATGGTCCATACCAACTTTTCTGGAATCCCAGATATAATATTGCAAAGGGGACTCTACTGATGTCAAAAATGTTGAAATCATACTTAAAAAGGAGACAGACAACATGAACAGCATTTGCCTCAGAGAATACTCAAAACCAAGAATAAATTGGCATTTTGTTAGTCTATATTACTTAATATCAATGCTCCAGCATGAAAACTGAACAAAAATATCCAATTTTAGCAGAAGCTTTCAATTGCCTTCTGTTGAATTTATAAGTAGCCAGAATATTTGGAACCTAAAGCTCTTTAAGATGTCAGATCAATATTTTCATAACCTGCGATATATGTTCTATATCTTTCCACAGGGCACGAGCTTTAGGCTTTCAAAAAGGTTAAAGTGTGTTATTCAACAATGAAACAAAGTCTGTTAACTGTAAAGACCACTTATACTTTTCTACAGAAGTATTTGAACAGTTATTCATTGAGGTAATTAGGAACTAATAAAAGCCCATTTCATTACAGAAGCAATCCTACCATGCCTGAAGAGATACCATATTCTTCTAGAAGCACTAGCATAATTCTGTTGCATCCAAAGAAGGTTTAGTTCATACAATCATAGAATGGGTCAGGTTGGAAGAGACCTTAAAGATCATCAAATTCCAACCCCTCTGCATAGTACCATGCATTGAATCTGTTATGTCAAAAAGTTAACCTATATTGCAGGCCTGGCGGGCATCTACAAAAGCTTTTAAACTATCAGACTCCTTAGTGATCTTAGGAACTTAATACCTAAATGTTCTCAATCAAATGCTTAGCTTGTGCATTTTAGAAAGTAGCTTAATTTTGTCCACCGATTGTAAAGTCAGGCTGCATTCAAAGACCCTCCTTATGCAATAGCTACATTGTCTCCCTGACTCGTTCTATCAAAGACACACTACTTACACGCAAGCCGAAGTAGAGTAGGAAGAACACATTGAAAGCCATGTCGATCTGTAACGTGAAATCTTTGTAGAAATTCTGGCAGGATTCTATTGGGCTATTTGAAAGAAAAAAAAAAAAAAGAGTAAATTGTCAGTATATGAGTTTCTACTCTGGTGAGATTTTTATGCATTTCATTAAGGACCTTAATTCAGAAATCACATATCTGTTCTCCAGTCATTTACAAGATACAAGCAAGCATTTCAAATTCATTATTTCATTCATTCAGTTAGTCATTCATATAGTCTTTATATTCACCTGTTCAGGTAATATCTGAGAATTAACATGCAGATACCTTTAAGAAAGGACAAGCAGGAGAATATTTCAGGATTCCTTAACCCCACATTAACCCTTAAAGAACTGTCTTCTTTCTATAGGAGACATACCTATGAAACTTTAGGAGCAAACCTAACAAGCACACAGCTACAATGAAACATTACATGTTATTAATTCATGTCATCATATAAAACCTTAAGAAAAAAAAAAGAAAAAAAAAAAGTAGTTGCTTAGGAATACATTACCCATTAGCAACCTGGGGTACTTAGTCTTGTAGAATCCCTTGTTTATAAGAAGTTGGTTTTGTTTTGGTTTTTTTTTTCCTTTTTCTCACTTCTTTTTTGTGTATGGCTATTTAATGTACTTTATGTACAGTACTATGAGCTGAGTAGAAAAGCAGCATAGCCCACTGGTAAAATTAAATAACAAAATAAATTGAGGAATTTGAAGCAGTACTCTAAGGGTTAATTTCTGCATGCAGGTTATTTTAAATACCTTTGTGTGTGTCAAGCAGCCATTGCAAATTCCAGCTTATTATACTATGCTTTATTTAACAGTGGGACAGGTTCAAAGCGTACTCTATACAAACTGGTACTTTATAGATATATTTTTAGCTAAGGAAGGAGATAACTTCCACAAATCCAATTAGTGATTTATTTCTGAGATTTCCAAAATAGGTTGGTGAAGCCATAGAATAATATTGAAGTCACAGACCAAAATGAAAACCATGTCCCAATATATGTTGATGTATATACTATATATACACATAATGTCCCACCATATATACATGTATATACACACATATATTGCAAATGATCATGTATACATCACAACTGTAATGAAGCAGAGAACTAGAACGTAGATCATTTGGAACCCTAGAAAATATCATTTTAGGAAAAGAAGAAATTCTTTGGCTTCCCATGTCAAATAAATCACTGAATGTGAATGGAATACCAGTTAGTATAGCGGTAGCTCTGCAAATATAATGCTAGACTGCTCAACAAGCAAGATTCTATGCATTATGAATGTCAGTTACCTAATTTAAGGCATAAAGGGAATTACCTGGGCTACCAGGTCATTACACATGCAGCCAAATTTTCCATTCCTTGTATACATTACAGGTCAAACAAATTAAGTACAGCATGCCCTATTCTGTCTTTAGATGCATGAATGTATACAGCAAAATGCTCTTTGACGTATAATGGCTTTATATTTTAAGAAGCTTCAGTACTACAGGAAATTATATTTCAATGGTTTTTTTTTTAAACTATTTGCAAAGACATTGAAGTTATGAAACATTTCTGATAAATTTCAAATAAAATTGGTTTACAAAAGCAGGCAGAAGGAAAGAGAAGCCAAAAGCATATAGGACAGAAGAGAGCACCTCATACTTTACAAATACAGCTTTAGCAACAAAAAGAGTAGATGTAATCTGAGAACCCAACAGGATCATTTTCTGTGTGGCATTCTTGAGAGCAAAGGATTTTGTCAAAATAAGGTGGGCTACACACACTGAGTCACTACACACCCTATCAACAGAAATCAAGAAATTACAGCAGAAGCAGAATGAATAACCCTGCATCAACACAGAGGCTTGGACCCGAATTCCAGGTTAGGTTTCTGTAAAGCTGCAGAAATTCACTGAAGCTAATGCAATTGCACAGATTTATAACTAGGATAGAGAGCTTCATTATCTTCCTTTCCACAGTTATTTCGTACTTGTCACGATTGTTAGATAAGGTCAGCTAAGGTTGCAGCTAACTTTTATGCAATTGTTCTTTACAAAACCTACAAGATCTGACAAATTAGCTAATGCATAATACAGCTTTGTCTTGTTTGCAAAACGCTTAGCGAAGTGGACCCCAATCCTGATTTGGGACTTCTGTTTACCTAATATCAGAGCTACTTTTTTCCTGCTAGTCCTATCCCTAAAGCATCCTTCATTTCAGAGATCATCTCTCTCTTTCAATTTCTAAGTTATCCATTTCAAAGACAAACACGATGTCCTTTCCTCTTTTATTTTAAATTATGGTTTTGTCAGAAAGGCATGTCCCTACGGCTAAAGAAATTAGTATTTATACTCAGAGGATGGATTAAACAAGATTTTAATTTTTTCAAATTAAATTTTGGTGATATTATTCAGTTTGGATTTTTACCTGTAGCTCACATTTGAGTTGAGAGAAGAATATGGCCACTAATCTTTATCATTGCTGCAGAAAGGAAGCCAATTTGAAACTCCTCTTTACATCAAGTTTCCCCCAAAATAGAGGTGCTGTAGCTCTTTGATTGCCAAAGAGTTGTGTGCTGGTGTGCCCAGGACTAATCATATATTCCCCATTTTAAACTAAAATCAGATGGCTTTTCCTATGGAATTTCACCCCTTTAGATCAGCAAAGGTTTCACCTGTGAAGGAGGCAACAGCCTGGTAGAAAAGCGCTTATTACTCTGCTGTGTAAGCATGCTTCATTGTAAGTGTGGTTTCATGCATTTTACATTGCTAAAAAACAGGAGAAACTACACTAAAATCAATGGAATAACATTATACTAACAATGACAGGAAACAATTAACGTAACTGGATAAAAATTACAGTAATTATGTAACTCTAAACTCAATATTTATGTGCACTTTGAAAGAGCATCTTTAATTTGCTACACAACAATTGAAAAAAATCTGCTGTAGCCATGACTTCATGTGTTTAGAAAAGAAAAACTCAAAGGAACAATTTTATTTTACTTAACCATAGGGATATCCTGCTGATAATCTATCAAGGACTGTAATTCCCCGTTGCCTTGCCATCTTTTTATGTAATAAACTAAATGGTACAAGCAATGCCTAGGCTACACAAGAAAGATTTGAGAGACTGTAGTTTTCTTCAGGTCAACATAATATCAAGTTATTATTTGCTGCAACTGTGTGCTCTGTGCTACAATTTAACATAAACATCGCATCTAGAGAAACAACTGTGGGCTTACTTTGCCTAATTTGTGGTAAAGGCAGAAATTTATTTGATTTTTCAGGCATGGACTACACTCTATTGATTCTCTTCCTTCCTCTCCTGCTCTTTAAACACTGCTCTTCATTTCAGTTTTACATTACCTCTTTTTACTCGTTATATTTATTATTAAAGTATTTTTATAGCAATACTAATAGTTATAAAGCCCAGTCATAAAGGTATCATAGGCATAAACTAATTCAGTGAGCAGAAGTGACTACAAGAGAAGTAAGAAAATTACTCCAGTTTAACTTCACACAGATGCGGCAAAATTTTGACAAGGTGTTCTCAATGTTTTACCTGATACTTTTACCAGAGCTGAACACTTGTCACTTCAATCCAAGTGTGTAAATAACTACTTTTGTCACAAGAGTCCTGGTTTCACCTGGGAAAGAGTTAATTTTCTTTCTAGTGATTGCTGTGGAGGAATTTCAATGATGTGTATTGTTTTAGTTGTTGCTAGGTGACATTTATACTTTTCAAGGACTCTTTTTAGCTTCTCATAGAACCTGAAAAGGAGCATAGAGAGAACAATGGAATGGCTAATGGAATATCCCATACCATAAATGGGGCTTGGCTAGGGGGGGAAATCTGAGATCACTGCTCAGGAAGGTACTGATTCACCCCGTGGTGAGAGTGACTTGTGTCATTATTACTATTTTTCCTTTTCTGTTAGTGTTCTATTATGCTGTCAAGTCACTACTTTTTGTCCTTTCCCTTTCCTCTCCTTTTCTCCCTCTTCTCCTTACCTTCTAGGGGGAAGAGGGAGAACTGCACAAGCCACTGCATGGTCCTAGCTGCCAGCTGGGGTTAAACCACAACAATAAGTTTATGTCATGTATTTATTTATTATTCTCACTTATTTCTGGTTCATTTGAAATGCTTCTAATGCATTTGAAATGGTTCTACTGGGATTATTTTTTGAATAGTCATAAAATGAGAGAGGGCAAGAAATAGTATGTATTTTAATGTTTTCTGAATTTCTTTGTTTCTGTGAGTATATTAATGTCAAACTTCACATAGAAGAAGCCTTCATAGACTATTTCCAGGATTATGCAGTTACAAGACAGTTTTTAGATTGCACAATAGTAGATTATATGAATAAAACATAAAAAGTGCAGTAGAAACTGCACATTTTCAATGGACATTCAGAAGGAATGTCCCTTGATGACAGTGAATTCTAAAATCAAATTATAATTATGTACAGAAATGCCTGTAGAGGCTCCTAAAATATAATCAACATAAACAAATAATTGAGAAACCACTCAATATTTAGAAGCTCTTTAGTATCTCAGCATTTAAAGACATTCCAGTCACTTCTCAATTTCAAATTGCATTTGTATACAACTAATATCTATCAATTTGGGCATGTCAGTCTTTTTTGTTCATAGAACTGTCTATAGTAGTCTTTTTTTTTCCCCCAATCTCTTTTGTTTTACTGAAACTCCTCTGTAATAGTGAATTCCCTTGAATTTATTTATAAAATAGAGTAAAAAATGTTTGCCACAAATTTGATATGACAATGCCCATTTACACTCCTTTAATACATATTTTTAACAGTACAGAAAACAAGGGGTTATGGTTAGGCTTTTTAACTGGCTTTCAGTGACATAGTACTAAAGTAAAACTAAGGGAAAAGCCACATGTACCATTTAGTAAAAGCAATGTTCACTCAATGCAGAACACTTTCTGTTACTTTAACTATGGCTTAATTGTAGAGAGCAGAAGGGAATAAGCAGTTAAAATCTTCATTACTGAAACAGGCATGAACATATAGCAAAATTACAAACACAGGTGCCTATCAGCTGTCAACTTAATGAAACAAATACCATAATTCAAATAAATCAGCAAGACTAAATAAGAATCAAAGGTGTCAAACATCTCACAGAGTGACAGATGGCTTTCATTTATTAACCTTTAGTCTCACAGTAAGAAAACAAAAAGTATTTTCTATTTTCTTGCAGTATGTGTACTGATCTTCTACATGCAAGATGCCTCGGTAAATGACTCGATTTAGGCCTTTCTCTGAGTCATAACATTGATAAACTCATTAATTTTTTGATGGCAAATGTCTTCTAAATTACTTCACTCTCACTTGACATGATGTCCCCGCCACTGGGGAAGTTTTGCTACCAGCATTTTCAGTTAGCACTGCAGGATGTGCGGGAAGAGTTCAGTTGGTTTCCTTCCCAAAAGGAAGAGCAGGAAGCTGGATCAGAAGGATGCCTTTGGGAAGGCAAGGGTAAGACCCACTTTGCCCACAGCAGAAGTGCGGTGTAATCTGCTGTCACAGCCCTAAGTCTTAGGATCCATAAAACTACAAGGGATCGTTATGACCCTAGTTACAGATGTTTTCCTAAGAGGTTTTGTGTACCTGGAGCTAATGAATGAAGGAGGAACAATGCCTTTCTCACTGAATTTTGCAGGTAGTTATGGCATATAAACACCCCGGGAACTTTCTGCTCCCAACACATGTCAGTATCAAATTCTGGTGCTTCTTTTTTATACTCACAGCTAAGAAATTTGTGTCTCTCTCATCTTTTTTATTGTACCTTCTTCCGGTCTGGATTCCATACTGCCTACTACTTTATCATCCTCTTCCTTCAAAAAGCTTTAGATAAATATTCCTGCATATCTCCTTGGAACTTTGCCAAGTACCTTTTTTTTAAAATTCTCTCTTCTGACTCTTCTTTGTTTAATGAATTAAACTTTACTTGTCTTTCCAGTCATAAAAACTTTTCAACTTCAGCATGCTATGTGATGCGATTTTGGGTTACTCTATCTTACTATCTGTGTTTCCATCTCCATCCCTTGTCTACATGTGGAGTTGCCTCCCTTCTCCACCTTGACATGCATCTTTCTCTTTTGTATTCCATTTGGAAATACATTGCTGACCTTAGGCTCATACACACTAAGCCTCTTTGAATTACATCAACAATCAGTATCCTCTTTGTTCTATTTTAAAGTAAATAAGCAAAATATAAATCTGACAAAAATAAAAGATGAACTTCCAAATAATGTGAAATAAAGCTATCTTCCAGGATTTCTTAGACTACCGCCTAACCTACATCTTATAAATTGCAAGCACCTCAAGGGAACTGCTTTTTAGAAAAAAAAGTAGGAACAATGCAAGTGCCTGTCCTTATTTCCCTTTCCTAATTTCTATCACAACATCTTCTGTTATTCTTTAAAGTCTGACAGATCATAAGCTGGCATTAGAATATTACCCTTCTATTTCTAACCTAATTAAAAACATGCATCATGACTCATCTGTTCTGCAGGTGCTTTCTATAAGTACGTCTATATTACCTCCCTAGCATGCTGGGGAGCCTCGACAAGCTTTTAGACTAATCTGGGGTAAAATTCACAGGTTTCCTCATCCTCCTTCAGAAAAAAATCCACTGTCAGAAGAAATAAGAAACAACAAAACCAGATCGGTCAGTAATAAATTGATACAACAGAGTCATTTAGTAAAGACTTTTCTAAGAACGAGAGCCAGAGAAATGTGTTTCCTTACGATTCTTTTCACTTTCCTGGATCATGGGATACAGAACAGGGCATAGAAGTTTTGTGTTTTGTTTTTTTGTTTTGGATGTTAACCTGTTTTAAATGTAAAGATGTTTTTACATTCTGTGACTTGACAATTTTTAATGCAAAATTAATTCAGTTTAGAAACTGAAACGGACTTCCAGTGAGAAAGAAAGAGAGGCTCTTCATTTTAATTTCTGTCAAATGCATGTATGAAACTAAGAGCCAAATTAAGTTGGTACAACTGCAGAATATAGGTATACTTTCCTGATGCCCATCTCAGATGCACAAGATTTTGCCTGGCGTAACTCTACAGACTTTTACAGAGGTATTTGCGGTTGACAATATACCAAGTGACAGGGTGAAGTAACATCGCTAGCACTTATTTTACCTAAATGAACTAATACAACCTGATAAAATTCAGTATAATGTCATTGGTTTCCATCTTTTTAAAGTTTTCCATGAATTTTAAGTATACTATGCTTCTTCATAGACTGCACTAGTAAAACACAAGCCAACCTACCACAGAACTCAAGCAAAATTAAATTCTTACCTTCCTCAGCTCAAACATAAAATTGTATACAAGCACAATAACAGGAAACTTTTATTTACATTTTTATATTGAATTGCTGGGATATATGGAAAATACATTAGAATTGCTCACTCTGAAAACAGCGTATTTCTTAATTTCATCAGGCTGTATGCACATTCACTACTGCCTACAGCATATGTCTTCTCTAATTACTGACTTTCACAAACAAAAGCTGAAGGAAGATTCCTGCAGAACAGCCAAACCACCAGGAACTGCGAGCTAAAATGGGCATAACTAAATGGCCCAGAGTCAACCTCCATAACTCTAGGTTCTTTCAGTACTATACAGGAGACAGAGCATACACCTTCTTGCAAAACACACCATTAAGATCTTCATCCTACCTAAGGTAAATGCATTTAAAAAGGTTTTTTGAGAACAATGTAGGTAAGTAGGAGGAGTATATTATTTTATTTTGCATTAGATTTGTTAACTGCCTACCATAAGCTGGTAACACTGGCAACCGCAAATAGTATTACCTGACCTTGAAAAACAATCTCCCTGATGACGAGCCAATTCTAGGAGAGCAACAGAGCAACAATGCCAGGGATCACATTTTAATCAAAAGCTTTTGTGTGAGATTACTAACATATTAAAGAGAACACCAGTATATTGTTTAAACTAAGATTATATTATTACCTTTTTTAACAACATTTAATAAGCCACTTCAGTTATATCTAGTATGCTGTCTGCATTACAGAAAGGACTGCTAAACTGCATACGCTATTTACTAAAGCTGACAATCTTGCATGTTTCTACCTCATAGTAAGACCCCTTTCTATTACTTCTCATTTGTTATTAAATATAATTGTTCTTTAATATTCTTTATCAAGGTGTATGAAGGAGTAATAAAATGTTGTAGCTGTTTACTCTAGAGAACAGAAAATAATTGTTGACATCAAAATGCAAACACACCATAGAATGCTAATCCCTTTTCCATGTTCACATTGAATTGAAAAAATAGAAGTGGATCAAGTTAGTAAGAAGTATATCAGAAGCATAAAACTTTTTCAATTAATACATGTAGTTAAACAGTGGAATAGGATCTTTAGGGAGAATGGTGAATCTCAGATTTTTAAAACAGTGACAAACACTTTTCAGTCTGGGAGATATGAATCACTTGCAGTCCTTGCATTTGCATATGTCAATAGAATGACCTACAAGTGATATTTCGAAAATTTCCTCCTGTAGTAGAGGGCCTACAAATCATTGATCTCTTAGATAAGTGTCTGAATAAATTTGTGTATAGCCACTCTTACCTTGCAGCAGAAGGAAGACTGACTTCCTGAGACTCCTTCATACTCTATTTTATGTGATTCTATTTTGCAGCTGCTGTCTCTTAAAATTACCCAGAGGTGCTTTTCACATTTGCTATCTACTGTCCTCAAAGTTTTCAACAAGCCATCATCATCATTGGTTTCTAGCTCCAAATGCTCCTCCATCCCAGTGCCTTTTATTATCCTTTTATCTTGCCGATATTGTTGTCCAACTTTTTTAAAAGTCTCCTCATCTGACTGCACTCTTTGAAAAAACACATAGAAACTTCGAAAAAGAGAATACCCTCTACCTATCCTATTTGACTCCAAATTATTAATAATTTTTCTTTTGTTTACTGACATAAAATTGAGCTCTGACTTTCTGGTTGATATACATAACAAGCAGATTCCTCCAGATGATTTTGAGTATTCTTTCCATATGGTTCTTGCTTGCTTACATACTGTAATTAAAAAACCTAATCTTGTCCTATGAAGTTCAGTCTAAATTCAACTATCCTAACTGAAAATTACAAGAGTGCCAGATAAATTGGAGTATTAAAATAATGAATATGAATAATGAACTTCCCATTCATTCATCTGACTTTTTTCTGGAACTCCCTCCTGAGATATTTCAATGAAAACATCTGACTACTATCTAGTTTTCACTGAGTAATAATAAACTTAAACCTAAGGTATATTATTTTACTATAATGTAAGTGAATAATGTAATAGAGCAACGAAAGCCAGAAGTACTGCAAAGTGGTAAAAAGTTGCCGATAGTTTACTGGATCAGCTTTTTTGATCATGCTTTTTAGTGCAGCACTCAAATCTATTATTCCCCATAAAAAGCTACCCATATTGCATTAATGGTAATTCCACAGCAGACCTAACACAGTTACACCAGGCAGGATACCTTGTTTCATATTTCAAACAAAGGCAAAACTGTAAACATGAACCATGTGCATTCCTTCAAAAAATCTGCATGAAACTAGAAAATATATTAGTCCCAAACAAATTTTCCTAATTTCAGATTCTCTCTCTCATTCCTCGTGAGAACGTTAGCCTTATCTACCCCATCAGTGTAAGGAGCTGATTAGACACCTCAGTCTTTTAATACCTAAAATATATTTAGGATGCCTCAGGTCATGCAACTCAATTACTCCCAATCTAAACTATTACACATCTACCATCCTTGTAAATTGTCACAGGAAAGTCTGTATTTGTATATTCACTCCACTTTACAAGGAATATTGGAGAGGTGAGTTGAAGTAAAAAAGCCTTCTACTGCCAAGAGCAACCATCTAAGAACCTTGAATATATCCTAAGCATCACAGTATGTCTATTTCAATTCCTCTGCCTTAAGGGAACTGCAGGCCTAATCCAGGTAACATTCACTCCCAGAATATATAAACACTTATGACAGTCCTTTCTATCAGTTTCCCTTTTTCTTCCTCTGGACTTCTGAAGACCCTTTATTGCACACACCTTTTTAAAGTAAACTTATTTACACAGCTTCTCTACCTGTATACTCCTCTGCTGTGGCTTACTTCCTGCATGCATAGAACAACAATCTAGTAAATTTTCCTACTTAGAAATTTTTATGTCACAGCTGTTCCATCTATGCGATCTGATTATTTACCAGGACTGCCTTGAGAGCAAATCACCATATTATTAAGGCAAAATGCTGATTCTACAAAAAGCTCACTGAACAGCCACATTTACTTTGCACAAGGACAGAAACAGGTAAAAAAAAAAGCCATGGAAGAAATTAAAAAAAGTACTTCAACTTTTTTCTAGCCCAACTTTTCAGACAAAAAAAAAAAAAAAAAAAAAAAAACTAGCCTGGAGCCTGAGCAACAGTCTCAGTCACAGAAGCTTTTTTAAGTGGGAAAGGCAAAGCTCTTTTTAGACAGATTAATGACACTACATCTATCTTTTTTACCAGTCAATTTATCTCCATTAACAAATGGAATAAAGTATTGCCAACACCTGTAGCAGTTGCTTAAATCAATTATCACAAGCCTAATATAAAACTATGTTACATCAATGTAAAAAGAGGATTATAATAATGTTAAAAATGAATATATAGTGGCCCTTTTTTTTTCTAACACCATCTGAACATGGCCTGCAAGCATCCAACACCTTTTTATCCTAGCTGCTGTTCATGGGAAAACAGCTCTGTAGTTAGGCTTACACACTGAACTACTGCAAAGTCAAAAGGACTGGTGTAATAATCCATTTTGCACCAATTTTAGGAGGAAGAACTTCATTTTCCATATAGATACATGTCTGATCAGTTTTACAGTCCTAAAAGAATTTTTCTTTGTTCTAAGAAAAAAAATAAAAATCAACACAAAACACTGTCATTATGTGGAATATAGGAATAACATCCTATAATAAAAATCCTAAGTAAACCTAAACAATAAATATTCTCAGGGCAGCACCATATCAGTAGATGTGTGGCGCGACAGAAGTTGTGGAAATTACTTCCTCTTTTTATTGTTTTGAATATATTGTATGTTGTCAGTTACTAACTTAAAAGCATACATTAAGAGCACATTTTGGCTTTATATATATCTCTTCACAGTTACCATTTTTCAAACATCACAGCATTTTATACTCCAGGCCCTAAAAGTTAAATGTGTGGGATAAGTAATGTTTATTCAGCAAGTTGATTATTAATTTGCAATCTGTAAATTAATTTTGACCCACAAGAAAGCACAAAATATAACCTCTGAAAATATATATCCAACACCTGCGCTGATTGACAGAAGTACAAAACTGTGTTCAAACACAACATTTCATCAAGTCACATTCCAAAGTAACGTTTCATCATTTTATCAGGAAACGATAGGATCAGCATCAAATAATATCTTCTACTGTGCTGATGCAAGATTTATTTGAATACATTTAAGAATATATGAATAACAGGTTGATTAGGACAGTCACAATGTCATTTGTAAAAGAAACTTAGATCAGGGTTACAGTTCTTCATATGAAATTTCATTTTAGTGGTGTTTTGTAAATCAATACAATTTAAATTCTTTTGCAGGCTTTTAATATTATAAAAAAAAAAAAAAAAAAACAAAAACAAAAAACAAACAAACAAACAAACAAACCCAAACAAACCCCAGAAAAACTAAACAACTGTTGCACTTCAAAATTCTTCCCAAATTCTGAGTTTTAATAAATGATTATGTATAATCTTACCTCTTTTCATTGTCACCTGCTGCTAAAATTGACAGCAGGAAAAGTTTTCTCTTTCTGAACACTACTGGTATCATTCAGCCATTGTCACAACAAAACAGTTAGTGCACTCTTTCTCTCCCACATCTTGACTACCCTGCAATTGTCTGTCTAAACATTAAACTACTGTAATATGCTGGAAATTTTAGATATATAGACCTGGTACATATCAAGTCCTATTCATTCTATAAAAGCTTAACTAAAGATATTGATAAGCATAATTTACATTTGCTCAAACTTTCTAATTTAATGGGTTCTTTTAAGTCCAGTTCATGCACTTAATGCTTAGACTGCATTCAGTGTATTCATCATTATGGTAAGCACATTGGCATGCACAGGCAATACAAGAATAGACTATAATTAATCCCATAGACAACCAAAATAGGTGAAGTTGCATCATGCAATGAAACCACAGCTTGGCCTGGGCTGCCATGCAGAAAAAAACCTACATCAATGAGTCTGCTGTACGGCTCCTAGGTAAGAGTTGATATGAAAGAGGTGAGTTATTTCAGCAATGAAGTCACAGGCTGAAAATGTTTATACTACTGTAAACAAAATACTGTACATAGCACCGGTATTACTCTGGGGGGGGAAAGATGCTTGTAGAGGAGGACAAAAAGGATGAGAAAGAGAAGAAGGGGGAGGAAGAATTATAAATTACAGTAACAAGTCTGAAATCCAATCGGTCCTTTTTAATAAGCATTTTGTTATTTCTTTCAAAATAATCTCATTTAAGCTTTCAAAGCAAACCTGAATTTTCAATGTATTTAAAAAAAAAAAAAACAACGGAATGGATGAAATAATGAGATACAGGGTAATTTCAAAACATCCATTGTGTTCAGTAACTGATAAATAACAAGATAATAAACACACAGATATGTAGAGGTGAATTTTTCAATGCAGTGCACGTGATCTAAACCACACAGCTTCTACTGATTTGAAGGCATAATGGATTGGACTGAATGAATATGGGAAACATACGGGATGCAATGATACGAGTGATTTATTCAGCCACCTTCTGCTGCTTTTCTAGTAAAAGACATCTTTCTGCTGAATAAAGCAGGGGATTTTTTCAGAAATAGTGGAAATTCTGAATTGCCTTTACCTTACTCACCTTCAGTTGTTCTGAATGTAAAAACGTGACTTGAATAACCACCTACGCTGTTTTAAGGCATGTACATCAGGCTCAGTACTTCATAGCCTGATTCCAGTAAACTCAGAAAGAAATAGTTGACCAGGTAATTTATTTTAATGCAAAACTCATGTAAGAGACCCTATCCGGTGATGAAAAAAGCACAATTCTGCAACACTATAACATATTTTGTGTGTGTTCCATTACAAAAATATTTGTTCCATTTTTTCAATAGGTGTGTTGGTTTTGAGCAATTTTTCTTAATTGCCCTTAATTGTAGGTGGTCACTCTAATTTTATCACAGTTCCCAAATATATCAACTAATTATGCAGTGCAGCATAGAATTGTGAACGCCAAAAATAGTTTTATCAAGAAAACTACAATTTCATTTACCGTATAAAGTTTTTAACAATCTATTGTTGTTTCAGTTGCAGAGCAATTGTTTTTTGGTATCTCTGATTTTATTCACTGATAACTTTTTGAATTTTTTTTTTTTTAATTTAGCAAATTGCCACAGAAATTTAGATCAAAATAAAATCAGTATATTAAAGATGTGAACATGTGTATGTGCATGTACAGGTATGCACTTACAAACTGTTGCACTGTGCATGCAAATGTCATCAAATAGGACAAATGTTACTGCGTCAAGACAGATTTAAGCACTGCTGACAAAGCCAGCAGCCTAGTAAAGCAGATGAGAAGCCCAAAAATTTAGAAACTGAACTTGCAGACTTCCAAAGTGCACCATCCAAATAGGTACTGCACAGTCAGTAATAGGAATTATGGCATACACAGTATGTACTGTAAGTTATATGTATATATCACAAGATAAGTTATACATATTATGTATGTATGTATACTTTACCATTGTTATGGAAATCAAATAAACTATCTTGGACTTGACAAACATTGATTTAGCAAAAGGCTAAACAGAGTCCTTATATTTATTCTTAAAAAAAATAACACACAGGTAATTTTTCATCTAGTCATGACAGAAAAGTCCTTAAGACAGGGACAGAACACAGAGCTGGCCTTAGTTCCACAATCTCACCACTCTGAATAGGAACATAATGTAAAAACAAAATGAGAAGTATCATCATATCCTTGGTATTTGCTACTAGTGCAGAAGAGGATCATAGAAGCTACAAATGCAATTATCTCTGAAGATCAGGTTAAATTATAGTTTACCAAACATCTTCCCAGTAATTTATTATCCTGTGAACAGTGATTTTTGCTATAAAACCAGCTAGGCCTGAGAGATCAAATTATTATGTTCAAGAAGAGATTCAGTCTTCTGTTTTCAGATTGTTGCTACGAACCAACCTCACATTAGAAGTTTCTTTGCTTCAGCTAGAGAAAAGCTATCAAACTCATTAATTTCGTAACAAGCTAAAATGGCAGAAGCTTGTCCCTTTTGGTACAGACAAAAGCCATCGTGACCTTTATGCAGTTCATACAAGTCTGTTGCAAATTACAAATTCTAATCACTATGAAGGACGCTGTACCATTGAAATTAAACAACCAGAACTATCGAATTTAACTACATTGCTGGAATATTTTTCTGAATCCTGAATATGAAATTCCTTTTAATAAATCAACTACTGGCAAAGTTTAGTCTGGCAAAACAGGACATCTGATTCTAGCTTCCTGTTTTCTCCTGAACATACCGTGATGCACAGCAAAGAAACTAGATGGGTCAATCTACAGTCTCAACACTGTTAATACTTCTGCTTCTATACATCATGGGTTTCATCTAGGTTATTCATATATAGATTTAAGCACATTGGATGAAGCCTTGTGTAAACAGTGATCAAAAATACCATAAAAATGTTCAACTGGTAGTAATATCATAAAATAACTCATTCAACACACTCACTAAAGAAAGCTCAGTTGTATTCAGAGCCTTATTGTCTAATCTGTTCCGAATACCTGTATGAATACAGATTTCAAATCTCCAGGCAGGTTATATCAATGCTTCATAGCTCTTACAAATACAGAAAAGATTAATCATTATTAGTATCAATAACTAATAACAAGCTTTAATCTTTATCAGTCATATTTCTCTTGTCTGTATTGAGTAAAAAGTTTATGGCAACAAGAATTTTTCTGACTTCTGACTTCAGAGGGAACTTTCTAACGCATTGATGTCCTGGCTTTCACTTAATTTCAGTACATCTAAGCTTCCAGAAACTAGAAAGAACACCACATTAGCAAGCTGTTGTCAATTTTTTTTGCTCAAGTTTGCTAAATCCAAAGGTTGATATTTTTAAGAAGTCTAATGATTGAGGGTCCTGAGTGCTTCTGAAAAATTTAATTCATTACATATTCCATACTCTAAGAAATGTACATGAATGTATCAATATTTTGCTATACACTATCCTTTTCCATGCACATTGTATTGGCATTTCACAAATTCAGCTCCTTGTTCTTAGTCAGATGTGCAGTTAAAGGGAAACCATGATTCAAAAAAGGTACAATAAAGACATAATTAAACATTCACCCTTATTTTCCTAAACCTAAAAAAAAAAGCCAAAACATTAAATGTCACTGCATTTAAAATTAAAGACTTGTATCAATGAGACTGATAAATATTTACTATGTAAGGTAGTACATATTGTTTCAAAAAGGAATTTGACAAAATACACCTATACTTTTAATAAAAAGTATAAATTGCTAGGAAAAATAAGCAAGAGAATTTCATGGATGTATCAGTAGTATTCACTGAAAATTAGCTTACTCAAAAATGACGTTAGAAAAAAAAAAAACAGACTACGGATAATCTCTTTTCCTTATGATGGAAGCACTTATGCCTGACAATTAAAATGAAGATTTGCAACAATAGTGCAATAAGCAACCTGTACTCAACACAAAAACCCATCCATCAACAGATATTATTGCATTTACATTATATCACTTGGTATAATAGAAATAAAATGACTGTAAAACATCATTGTCACAGGAGTTTTTGCTTTGGAAAATAGGTAGCCAGTGAAGGAAGTCACTGTTATCTCTATATTCCATAATACAGAATACATGCTTACTCTTCAATTGGAATCTATCAAATCATACCAAACTACTTTAACTGTTTAATGGAAAGCTAAAAAGATTCAAAAATTACTAACATTATTTAAGATGACAGACACTTACTCCACAGTTGCTTTTCCAAAATATGAAGATCTAATTTTGATTCTGATATTCTACAATATCAGAATAAAATTCTGTATTACACATTTCTATAGCTATCTATATGTTATAGAATTCTATGTCTATATATTCTTTATCTATAATCTAGTTCTCAGGCTATGGAAATAATATGAGATTAAGAAAAGAATTTATCCTTCAACAATACAGGAACTAATATTTAACACTACAGCCAGAGGAATTAGACACAATTATATATACTAGACTGAAGCTGGGCAAGAAAGACAATTGAAAAAGAGAAGATATAAACTTACAGGTGTAGAAATTTCCCATCACAGATCACACACTAAAAAAATTACTGAGACCAGTCTAGTCTCTGCCTCTCCAGATAGAAAAATGATGGCAAACACAACAAAATTAAAAAGAAAACAAATGTAAAAACATTCAAAGAGGCTGATTTGATTGGAAATGCATAATTAGTTACCTAACTTTGAAGCACAATGTACATTGAAGAAAATAATTGCAAAAAATAAGCTAAGCCACCTAGGAAGTCTTGATGACATGTTTAATGTAATATTGCATTACAAAAACGTGAAGTCAAAGCAGTAAGTAAAAGTAATATGAGAAATATTCTTCACAGCTCTGTGCCAATGTAACTGTTACTGTCTGTATAACCCTTTTAAGTGTCTGGACTTGGTTTCATTTAACCAGGTAGCTGAGTTAATAAGTTCGAGTAACCCTTCTGAATTACTTGACTGAAGATGGCCATAAGCAAGTCACTGGAACTACAAGATGACTGGATTCATATCCATTAAACCATGGTGATTTGAACAATTAAATTGCTACTGCATTTTAGCTACGAAATCAAATGCACTGGAGTTTCAAATTTTCCCCAGGCACTCAAGCTTATTCAATTCACGTCAGGCATTGATGTTTACGACAGAGAGCTGGTCTAGAGAAAAAGCTTTCTTTCCCATGAACTAACAGCGCCTTGAGAAAAGCCTTGAGATATTGTGCTAAAACAGTTCTCGGTGACTATACTTAGTAGTCATCCTTTCACGTACAAGGGTAGACTAACAGCAGCCTGTCCTGACTGCTGTAGCTGTTTATCTCATCTCTTTCCCTTACCTCCATCAAGTCCATAACATTGCTTTTCCAGAACTCATTCTCTTCCCAGCCAGTCTCTCTCACGCAAAGGAAAAAAAAAAATAAATATTGACAATCAAAAAATATCTCTAATTCTTCCTATAAACACCACTAAGGATCACACCACAGTTTGTCCCCAGATGCCCAGGATTTTCTCTGTAATGTGNTCTCTCTCACGCAAAGGAAAAAAAAAAATAAATATTGACAATCAAAAAATATCTCTAATTCTTCCTATAAACACCACTAAGGATCACACCACAGTTTGTTCCCAGATGCCCAGGATTTTCTCTGTAATGTGCTTCTATACCCTTCTGCAATTATTTCTGACAGAGCTTGTTTTTCCTCAGATGTGTAGAAGGTGAAAGGATTGACCTGCAGGTTAATTACAGACAGACAAACAGGAGGCAAGACTTAGCTGCCTTCTGACCAGGAAACTGCACTTGCCTCTGATCTACTGAAACGAGTTACACCTGGTCAAGAGCACTGGGCCCCGTGATGAAAGGGCAGACTGTTCATCTTAGCTTCCTACAGGACAACTCCGTCTTTCTTCCCTGCATTCAATACTCAGCCTCATGCCTGCTCCCCAGTCAAACTGGAGGGGAAAATACACTATGTTTTGTCTTGTACTAAAAATTGGAAAAAAAAAAAACCTAACTCCCAATTTGTAACACTTGCATCAGCGTTTCCATGTAAGTGAATTAGCACAACAAATATTACCAGCTGTTAAGTTAAAGCAAGGGCAGAAACCTCTGGCTCTGCAGAATTTGTGTTCGGGATAAGATGCACAACCACTGCACAGGTGTTCAATTTTTAATTTATGAAAGACAGTAAAGAAAAAAAGATTATGATAATTTTCTCTAAGTCAGCATTGCAAAAGAGAATTTAAAAAAATAGTAAAATCATTGTACATCCTCTTGAACCAGTATGTCTGCATAAACACACTGGGTGAGATAGAGCACTGATATAATCTGGAAGTTTAGAGATACCAAGGGGAAAGAAAGGACGCAGAAAGTGACACCAGAACTCAATGGCTCAGCTTCCAAATTCTTTCTAGTCAAGGGTTTAGGGAAACTTAGGAAAAAAGAACAGATGATAGTTGTAAGCTACAACCTATTAATGGAAATAACATGAGTTTATATTAGAACATGATGTAGTAAAGTTCTACATTGCTGACTAGGAATATCATAAAGACTAGAATATTCAAAACACCTTTAATCCAAAAGGGCTTGTCTAGACAGAAACAGGAAGGAAGTCCGATCTACTGGAAAACTAGGAAGAACAGTGTCCCAGGACTTCTGGGAAAAGCAAGTGTAGCACAGTAGTAGATAATGCAGCAAGGACCAAAATATGCACTTACTAATTATCTCTGATGATATCTGTAAAGAACATGTTTCTGTTCAATACCTGCTTATCTTAAAAAAATGGACTGCAATGATCATTAGCCATTAAATGGACTAGTATGATGGAAGACTTATCAGGAACAGAACTGCTTTATGGAACAGTTGAATCCTTAATTATTTGTTCTAACATAAGGCAGTTATCACAGACTCTAAATTACAAACCATGTATTTCAAACTTTTACACAGTATTATTAATTAGCGTGTTAGCACAAGCACCATCCCATCACTATTGAAAAATCTTAGACCTACTGGTCTACATTGAAAGCAGCTTGATGAAAATTTGTGTGGGTAGAACTATTTTCATGATGACACTGCCAAAGGGTATTTTTAAACAAAGGTGTCAGAATTACAGACTTAAAATTCTGAATTGATTAAGAGCTGGGGAGGAGTTGCAGTTAACTGAAAAACATATCCACAATAGTTTTATTAAGAAGTAAATATGCCAACAAAACCCCAAACAAAATTTCACTATTTAAAAGTATTTACAATTATTTTTACCAGAACTGCTGAAAACTAAAATTCTCATGCAAAGTTTCAGCACTTGATTCCAAAGCAATATGATCTGTGGGCTGAACCTTCATATCCCACCAAATTCAGCACCAGTTCCGAGTGCTCAATACTTCTCTAAATTAGAATATTAAAGCATGGGACTCAGATGCTTATTTCTAGATATTACAATTTGAAAAATTAGCACTAAAAATTACTACCATAGGTAAAAATTATTTATTATAATTTGAGGGGCTTTTTACTTCTGCTGCTGTAGAATATTACACATTTGAAACATTTCATCACATTGTCACAAGCAATAAAAAACTTCACCTGGGAGGAAATAAGTGAAGCCTGATTTTTGTATGTTCACCTAACGCTGCAGTATACTAAAAGTCTTTTCTATTTGCATAGCAAAAGAATCCAAGCACCTACATTTAGTTCATGGCATGGTAATTCTTTCCTTTATGACCCTATTAGTAATTCTCTATTCTTTATCTCTTTGGCACATGCCACAGAAGACACTCTGGAAAGCCAGAAGAATTAGCATATTGAATACTAAGGAAAAACATCTCCAAACTTCATTAACCACAGAATCATCAACCCATCAGTACCGTAAATCTTGGCATTAGCTGAATAAAAGTAATTAGACTGGCCTTATAAGTCCACGGGGGGGCTTCCCTCCCTTCTTACTGCTTGTTTAGATGGAACACAGACTACCAGAACCAATATTCTGTAATTCATTCAACCTCTTCTAGTAGCCTGCATCCATCCCTGAGGCCTTAAGATGGGTTATATTTATCATACGCAATGGCAGTAACATATTGGAGGTTATAAATTATTGCAGCTTCACTGACAGGCATGCTTTTACACTCACACAAAGTCTGATAGTGAATTATGGCCTTAGGAAAAACAAGGAGTTGAAAGACATGTTCCTGACTGATTGTGACACTACTTTGGTTTCACTGCCAGTAAATAAACATATACATATGCAACAACCGCTGTGTTTCCATAAGTATCAAGGTTTGCAGGTATACTGGCTCTATTCAAGCAATACTTTTGTTTTACCTATATTTCTCCAATTTCCAAAAAGTTGTTAGCATTGCTAATGTAGCTCTGGACCAAAACTCTGATTAATTTTTGAGAAAACCTGAGCAAAGTTTTCATGTCACCATTACTATTCTGCATGTGCATCAAGAAACACCGCAGTTAAAAATGCCTAAGATTTAATAGTATGGAAATACGTAACTGAAGAGTGACAGATACATGCACAGCTAAAATAATTGTGCACCTGCAAATTATGAAAACTTTTTCACTTACTAGAGTGGCATAATGATTTTGCTTTGATACAGACTGGCCATATGCCATAATTGTTAATGCCTTTATTACTGATAACATGAGCAGTTATAATGAGCAGAGTAACAATTTTGTTATGTTAAAGTGTATATTGTACAGCAATTAAGAATCAAAATATTTTTGAATTTTCATACAAATGTGTTCCACTACTTTCATTTTGGATGAGCAGCAAAGGCTAAACACTCCATAAGAAATAAATTACTGTATTTTTTCACTGTAAAAGATTCTCTGTCTTTAGGCTCATGCATATTTAAAAATCTAATCCTTTTCCGCCTCGTCATTTCACAGTGCGTATTGTGAACACACAGGGAGAGATATAAACTTCGTTTTGAGAGAAAGAAATGAAAGGCTTCGATTCATAGAGTTATAGAATAATGATTAAAGCCAATGTAGTTGACAGGAGAATAAAAGAGCCAGTGAGGTAATCACAATTGCGTAAAATATGTTTCAACTTTTTTATATTAACTGCATTTCAAGTTCATGATGTTGCTATAAATTACATTACAGAAATACATATCACCCATGTTCTGAGTCCTGCATTGCCTTCCAACTTACTGTAAAAAACTATACAAAATGCTTATGACATACTAATGGACTACCTTTTTTGATATTTTGTTAATATAACATTATGAGATTATTAATTGAGATGATTGACAATTGTCACAGTCAGTATTTTCTGTGAGGGATTTCTCTTATTAATTTCTTCAATCCACTTGACAAAGTTCAAATCTGGAGCTGAAGGTACAAACTGAAACTCAATTTTCGTCATTTCTATTTCTTTTACTTTGTGAGGCAAAGGGAAGTGTACAAAAGCTGGCATGATAGTCTGTTGCAGTTTTTATTGATGAGTATACTTCATCTAGATTGACTTGTATGGAAATTTCACACGTTAATAGGATCATAAATATGGATATTACCATTTGTGAAAACAGAAATGTATGAATAACAAACAATTATTCAGCTGAAAATATGTGTGTAAAATAAAAATTCTACATATGATTAAAAATTATCATTTATCTGAAACACATATTGAAATAATTTTAAGCTACATTGGAACACTGAGCAGTTTAGTCCTGCCTATATGCACTACGCTTGCATGATATGTACTTGTCATACACCGGACACTTAGAGACGAAACAGGAGGAAAAGCATTTTAGAAGCTGAATCAAAACAAGAGACAAAGCATTTTTTTTAACTTAGAGCTATACTTACTAAGTTACCCTACACATGCAAATAAGCAGGGCAGGCTGGGAGTAAAGTGTTCCCATTTTAATTTTTTACTACTGCAATGTAAACAAAAAATAAACAAAAAATAACCCACAACATTTTAGAAGGCACAAGCTCCGCTTCTGTCCAGTTCCCACTTTTCAATACTCTATCCTGAGAAGTGAAGGAATCTTAGACATCGAAGTTCTGTATGGAAACTTCCATGACGTACAAATTCTCATTATTCTTTACATAGGTGTAACAAGAAAAGACAGTTGGATCCCAAGATAAACATTCATAGGACTTAAGATTGGGAATTCTTAACTAATTTATCTGGATGTCTTGCATACCCCAAGCCATTGAGCTTCACCAGTTTACTTCTGAGGGGAGTAAAGTACTGACATTTTAACTGAAGTATAATTTATGTTTTGATAAAGTGCATCCTTCAGGAAAAAAAAACCAAAAACAAAAACATTCCCAACATGAACAGAGAGATGAAAATTCCTCATTTTCTCCTGATCAAATATTTCAGTGGGCAGTCACTCACACTATTAACATTTTACGCTTTATATTCCATTTGAGTTTGTCCAGCATCAGCTTCAAGATATTGATTCTTGTCAAGCCTTTATTACATTGAACAGCCTTTTACTTTCTTCCATTCAATACTTACTAGAGTATAACCAAATCAGACATCAATTCTCTTTTTAATAAACCAAAGTGATGAAGCCCTTTAAATCTGCTACTCTAAGGAATTTTCTCCAGCCACCAAGTCTTCTATGCTTCCCATCATTCACTTTTTGTGTCCCCACAGAATGAGCACCTGCAGTCTCCAATATATGCTTCCACAGAATGAAGATAATAACCAAAGCTCTGTAAGCCTTGGCTTATTTAGAACTATAAAGCACTGAAAACACTCTTCAATGGAAGTTACTTTTACAGTGGAAGACACTGCTATCAACGCTGATGTCAATGGCATGCTTTAGACAGTGTGCATTTCAACTTCTCATACGGTTCAGGAAACTGTAAACATTAGAAAACACTGTTGCAGGTCCTCAGACATACATTTCAAATCACATGCTCCCAAGCCTTTTAAAAAAGCTTCTAGACATCTTTGTAAGTTTAAAAATTGCTAATTTCACATCTTGATCTTTTCCTTTTCTTAAAAAGGGAAGACAGGCTTGAAAAAAGGAACACAGACATTCAATTATCGAGTATTAATGTGCTCAGGGACATGATAACTTCACATTTGATAGACTATTTTACACAATAAATCTCTTGTTCAATTAGACTGCTTACCTGGCAGACCTACCTCAACCCCCAGGGCACGAATTAGGTTGAAACTGCTGTCTGCATTTTCTCCTTCTTTGTCAGTAATGATATAACTAACCACAAATATGATCATTTGATCTAGGAAAAAGCCTTATCTTTTCCCCTTTTGTTACCTGGAATTCAGACCAACTGTTCTTTTCTGTACTGAAGTATGGGTGAAAGACTGCATGTAATACTGCATTATATTCAGGTGGCCCTTCCTTTTTCCTTTAGAAGTGTACGAAAGCTCTCCTGTGGAGCATGACTAGCACTTCAACAGCGGAACAGAGCTTATTCTACTTTAGTTCTTGATTCCATAAGCCTGACTGTAGTGTTTTGCTTCAGAATTAAACCTAAGCTTACTGGCAAATAATACCCACATGATATCAAGACAAACATAGAAAGGCACTGAATCACTTGTCTTGCAATAAGAAATTTGTGTCTGATATTGTACTTTCTGAAGTTTGGAAGTAGTAACAAAGGTTTTCCTTCTCCCTTAATAAAGCTAAAAATCTTTATTTTTGCAACCAATTTTTAGTTTTCAGTTAAAAAAAAGAACACTGACTGGGTCTCATATTTGGTAACTGATTTGACAACAGTGATCCCGGAAAACTGTAGTCAATACAACTTCAGAAAGGAAAAAAAAAAAGCCAATAAGAGAATCAGTGAAGTAGGTGAGGATGCTGCAGCAGTTTTCTGCCATCGTTGTGCTGTCTTAATCTAGAATTTATTATGAAAAGGCTTATCCCCAGTATGAACTGGGCACCTAAAAGCTGACCAGCTTTTATATGGTTATCAATTTCTCAGAAACTCAATATGCATAAAAAAATCTGATAACAATTTGCCACGTCTCATTTCTGAATAAGACACTGGTATAGAAACTAACATAGAAATTCCATCACCCACATTTGCTTTTTTTGCTTTCTTTGAGCCATCTAAATGATGCAAAGGAACATCTCAATTTGTTATAGTCACAACAACTTTAGCTGAAGATTAGGTTGTTTCTAAGCTGTCTCTCTTTGAGTTCCTTCTTTATAGAGTTAAGGGACACAATTTTGTGAGTCATTCATGCGTGGCAAATCACTATTAGATTTATTTCATTCTAAGCTAGGTTATGTGACTCCTTGGAGAAGGAATGAGTGGCAGGAAGTTGGAGGGAAAATTAGGCTGTACAAAAAAGTCCTGATAGCTTTAAGGCCCTTACAGATGTGCTTATTAAAGATAATAAAAACATAGCAACTGTTGAAATGAATATTAAATCTTGTAATATCTGATGATTTTGATGCCTTTTTTTTTAATTTGCCTTTGGAGATAGCATGAGGAAATGTCCTTGAATCATTTTTCCAGATGGTTTAAACATTTCCTATGGATCTTAAATTCTTTTCTCTGATTTTTGCTCTGCCGGTTAGAAATAGATAAGGCTGGCTGATAGTCACACCAAGGCTTATAGAGCCCCAAATATAAAGCAGACTTTAATCTTAGATGACTCTTCAATTAACATGATTCTCATTTCCAAGAACAGACATGAAAGTGAATAGGAAGCTTTAGAAATACTTCCAACAAAGGTGCTAAGGACACCTCCAAATCCTCTACAGTTTCCTTGCCACAATCCCCACACCCTTTGCTTGCTTCCCTTCACATGTGCATGTTTCAACCAGCACAGAGTTTGACAAATTCCCAGCTGGAATACCAGCTTCTGTTGGGAATTAAGACCTAGCTGCGTATGAACTTTATATTACTACTAGCTGTATTTAGATGGCAATGTAGATAGCAAGAGACATGAAAGTGAGTTCTATGTTCTCTTCAGCAGAAAGGTGCTTTCCCCATCACTCAAACCAAATTGCCAGGGAGTCCATAAGTTATCTAGAGTCAGAAGAGGTAGCAGATGAACACAAGTAAACGAGAGAAGTACCACACCTTCCTACTCCTGGCAGTGTTTTCAAGGAATGATGAGAGTAAGGGCTGCATAGCTCTCTTGCTTTCCCCATTTTGTCAGACAAGATCCTACCCAGAGAGCCAGTGCCTTGCCCTCCAGAGTGAGAGCATGCTACTCCAAGGGTAATGCTTCCCTCATTTCCTTCAGCAGAGCAACAACTCTTTAGAAAGTGGGGAGCTGCAGGGAGGGGAATTCTGTCTATTTCTAATTCTGCTTGAGCTAGGATACCACTGAGTTTTCAAAACTCATCTTGTTAAACTGATATCCTGATCAATATATCAGGACAGTGGTGACAGCAACTAGTATTTCCCAGGTCCAGGCTCCCACCTGCTCTTTTTCATTTGTTTATGAACTTCAGTTTTTCACATCCTCACAGAAAAATGCTCTTTTCATTACAACAAAAAGCTGAAAGCAGATTAATTTATTTACCTATTCTCTGTAGAGTTTTCCTTTGCCATTGGATGCAAGCTGTTTCAAGGTACTAAAATCACAGTAGAGCAATAGCTTTGGCACCTAAATGTCTATTTATTCTAAGGAAATAAACAGACTTTTATAAATCATACATTTCTTCCTTTTGGTCAATTTGCTGTCGTCTTTTTCCCTTAACTCTCCCTGTTTTAATTCATTCATGAAAGGGTTGTATGAGGCAAGACACGTCCAGTAGGACACCATATAGAAGGACACTATGAATTCCACACCTGGATTAAAACATGATATTTGTGACATCAGCAGCCCCAGAATGATCAGTTCTAGCTGCAACAAGTTACACAGAGAGCTACCAAAGTGACTGAGAAACAAGAAGACCACTGAATGAGAGAAATATAAAAGTTTAGGTTTACTTAACCTGGCAAAGTAAAGACAATATGTATGATTCCTCTCTATGTGCACACTGAAGATTAAGCACCATGTAGGGACATAGAGATTCAATCCAAATTACATAGTCAGAAGAAAAATGAGTATTCACTGCCCAGGAATAAACTTTGTTTAGGAAAAAAAAAAAAAGATTTCTAACTACTACAGTAGCATGGTTAGGAACACCCTGTAAACAGGAAGGGTGCGGGGAAAAAAACCCAACCCCAAATCAGTAGCTTGAAAAAGGAAAAAAAAATATTTATTTTAACAAACCACCAATTAACTCCTCTCCTTCTCCTCTACTAAAATATCTTCTCAAGAAATCATTATAATCATGACAAAGATTTATATAACTAGATATGCACCTGCATGGAATTTTACTAGCCACCCTGTGAAGTTACTGTTCAGAATATTAGTTTGCTTAGCAGGTCTGCTGTCATGTTAAGGTCTATTTTCATTGTGTGTTACCATATTTTGTTGCATTGAAATGTTTCCTTGGACAACTTTGTTACTATGCAAGGAACTGTTCCTTCAGGAAAAGCTTTTTTTGCATACTATACATGCATTTGTACATATTTCTCAGACTTTTCTTCATACTGTATCACCTACTTGCTACCTACCCTCTGTGAATGCCAAAAAGAATATAATTCCAAAAATGACTTTTGAAAATGTTGAGAAAAAGCAATCTTCAGTGTAATGTCTGCCAATTTTAAGATCTAAAACTCACAGAACGAAAAATCTGTCCTTAAATAAATGTTGTCAGCCTGCCAAATACACTAATTTTTTTTTCCATTTTTGTGGTATTTCTTTATTGTTAACCTGTAGCTGTCTGCTTGTTTACTAAAATTTTAGACTTAATTTTCTGTTCTCCGTGTCGTCTCTCTGTCCTGGAGGCATTCAGCCTTGGGGTCTTTTTTGTTCGTTTTCATACAAAAAACAGGATAGCTCCAAATGTTCATCAGGTACTAACCTTTGAGTGAGACACTTATGATATTAGACCAGTCCCAATAGACTCTGCTGTCATGTGGGCAAGTCATTTATTTTCATTTATCTCCTGCCTGAGAGGTTATTCCACTGATTAATCTACACAGGCAGGTTCATTCCCATTTCTCCAAACCTGATAAAACTGGTAGTGACACTCCTAATCAATACAAAAGAATTCTGATTTACTTTTCACTGTTAGTCACTTACATGCAAAAATTCTCTTTCTCCATAAACCCAGTTTTATCTATGTACTAACCACAATCAGAAAACTTCTTTCTGGAGCATTACTCAAACTCACTCACATATCAACCATTATTGAGCTTTTTCAATTTACAGATTCTTTAAAAGTTCTTTTGAAACTCAGCTTCATAAATTGGGAGAGGGAGGGAACAAATATTTCCAATGCACTGTCACCAGAATACCTCAATTTGACATTCAATACAAGCACCACAAACAATATTTTTACAGTTTAAGCAATATTCTTTCACAACTCACTGGCTTCATAATAGTTACAGGGTAGGTCTAATATTTAAGAGTTAGCAGGGGCTCAGTCAAGTTAAACATTATAATTGTCTTTAAATATAGTATAAATGTGTTTAAATGCCACTTATGGCACCAATTACAAATTTTGTGAGGGAACATATCTATGTGGTGAAAGAACCTACTGACCAGTCTGTTGCCAAATTTGTTCATATTTCCATTCCACATCATGATTCCTCCACTCTCCCAAAATATTGGAAGATTATTGTTTTAACTGGGTACTAAACAGCCATGACAGTGCCCTGTTGGCAGAGAAAATCATGTTCCTTTGCCAGCTCCCAGAACATCATGCCTATTAGTCATGGCTTTGTAAATTCTCTCACATATAGTATCAGAGCATCTTGAGAAGAAATTCCCAGATTTCTCATTGCAAGCATGTACTACATACTGCACCTTAGTGTACTACCACTCAATACACAGATAAAAAAGCATTGTCTCCTAATGGTAGATAAAAAGCTTCAGATTCTTGCAAAAGCAATACTCTTAATGTCAGGCCATAAACTCCCTGGGATTCAGTTCTGCCTACATCTCCACCTACCAAGATCAAAATCTTGGAGAAATACAGTGTTGAGTACACAGAAAACAGACTCTAAGAATATTTAATCTTCATATTTTTGCATTTACGTGAACCTAAAGAATCTTATCCTTCACTGATTAAATAGCAGGTACTATTAACATACCTCTTAAAAACTGTACTGGAAACTGGGGTGCAATAACTGCCTACAGAGAAATGCACACCAAGTTAGTGGATACCATAACTATCCCATCTTTTCGGGTATAACTCCCATTGTATTAACCATTTCCCTATCATACCTGCATCACAGGAATTTTTCACCTGTTGTTACCAAAAGGGGATCCAAAATATTAGTATGAATATAAAGGAATTAGTTTCCATTATCATCTAAATTAATTAATATGTCACTGTTTTTTGAAGTTGATTTTCAGCTAGGCATGAAGAGGATCAGTTTTGCCAACTCAAGGAAAAGCAAAAGCAAAGCAAAAGCACCACTAGGGGATGCCCTTAAAAATCAAAGAGTGACCCTCCTTAGCCTGTTTTCAAAATTCTGATTCCAAAACTGGCACTCACACCTTTGTCAATGTAAGTCATGCATACTATCTTCTTCTCCCCTGTTCATCTGTCCTTCCCAACTCTGCTGTTGGCAGAAGTAGATGAAAAGAGCAAAGAGAAGAATGAACCAAGTCTACTAGCAAATATTAGTTTGATGTGGGGGGAAGATGACTAGTGATATGGCTCCATAGTTTGACTGTCCCTTCTGCCTTTGCTTCTGATAACTATTCGTTCTCTTGGTGAACTCCAATTTGCCTTTCCCTTCTGCACAAAAAGAGGAAACTGAGTGAGTTGCTCTCAGGATATACTCAATCTGAGAACAGAAGCTTCTGCTGGTGACAGGTGAAGCCTGCAACCCACAATTACCAGCTGGAGCTGCAACTGCAATCTCACAAGAAAATCAGCCAGAAATTCCTGAGCTAACAGCAGCTGTTCAAGAGATTGTGAGCAACTGCCAAAAAGTGACATAAAGTCGTAGGAGTCCCAAATATTTTGAGAGATTTGGCAAGTAAGACAATAATCATTACATGTTAAGCCACAGCTCTTGATCCAAAAATATGTGGCATATTGCCTAAAATGAATAAGCTTGGTGATCTTAATTTATTTTGCATGGGTCAAATGATCACATCATTAGGGAAGTTGTAAAGAGACATTTTATTTATTTCAAATTTTTTCCTCCCCTTTCTGTTTGTCTTTCTCTCCTGTACAAGCATATATTTTTTGACTCTACCTGTGGGTTTGGTAGAGAAGAGATTACTTTCTTATTTTTTTATGCAGTACAAAGAGGTTTGAAAGGTTAAGATGCATAGGCCTGAGGCTTATCACTAACAATAACAACAATCTTAAAATCCATTAAATACATTTTGTAACCACATCAACAGTTGCTGGAATAACGTGCTGCATGGGCACTAACATTTACTGTCTTTTCTACCAGAGATTGTTTTTCCAAACGCCACCAGGAAAAATCAGCTTGCAGTACTGCTGGTGTGTTTCTATTCTCTTATAAAAGGTTACATTTCCTATGTTTGTCATTCAAAGACCTCTCTTACACACATGTAATCAAAATTTGAACTATGAAGAATTATCTGAGCTACAATATTCAACCAAAGCTGTGGTTTTGCTATGGGAGAGGATAAACCACCGGGGATAATGCACTTAAGTGTCTAAATGGGGAAAAAAAGTACTAAGGATATGAAACCCTAAACCAGAGCACTGATTCCTAGGTAAGGCAAATTACTAAAAATCAAATTAATATATTGGGTTCTCCTCACCTCAAACCGTTCTGCCTGTGCCTCTTTCCTCTAGTTGTAAAATATAGTTTATAGGTTAGGGGTTGTTTGGGTTGTTTTTTTTCCTTCCATTTGTTATTCATGTTACCCTATGCTCATCTCATATTCTGCATTTTACCTTGCATTTGCTCAAAAGCCAATCAATTAGAACCTTGATCTTGCAGATTTATAGTGTCTACAGCAACATAAATACAACACAGCAGGAAAACTATCAGTCTTCTCCCTGGATGCCCTAGAAAACTTTGGGGTTACACGAAAACCCCTCTGTGTTTTGGTGTACAAGTCCACAATTCCCTGTGTTCACAATCTGAGCTTTTCCAATACAAATGCTCTCTTAGTGTTGAAGCAAACCATAGCTGACTATGGTTTATTTGTACAAATAATGTGACTGCACTACATCTTGGTGAAAGTCTGAATATATATTAGCAGGTATTCTGCTTGCACGAAAGCACGCTATTATGACACAAAATAGTACAACTACATAATAATGTGGTAAAAAATGACTAGGGAGATTTGTGAGGGTAAAAAACCCAACATTATTCTTTGTCTGGTTAATAGTCTGCATAAAGAAAATGCCTAGGAAACATAAGATTTTTACTTACAACTTAAAGGTATGCTTAAAGGAAAAACTAATAGAGAAAACTAGAGAAGAAGAAAGACCATAAAATTTAATGCAATGTTTGGATTAACTATTTCAAGGGAAGAAATTAATTATTTTAATTTAAGATATCCTTAACTTGTGAATACTCCCAAAATTCATTTTTAACTGCTTTCAGCAACTGAGGCTCCACAGATTCTCTAGCAAATTTCAGGCAGAGCACTCTGGTGCCTCTTCACATGCTCAGCTTTAAACTGATCACCAGATTTTGAAACAGAAGGCTCGGGGTTTTTTACCCCCCTCCGTCTCAGCTAAAACGACTGGGAATTGTTGCCAAGTGCTCCAGTTATTTCCTCGGATTGGCTGGGAATTCAATCTAATTTTTATTTATTTTAATTATCATTGAAAAGTGTCTAAACATTCAAGAATGCATGTCTGTGTCACCACCACACCTCACAAAAGTGGATGAACAACTTACCTGAATACTGTTCTGTGAAACGCCAGGGCCCTGAGGGCACCAGTAGGCCTTCATGGCCTGGGCCAGCCTTGTGGGACACCCTGCCTGGGCACCCCAGGAGCCCCATCCCATGCTGACTATGGGGAAACAACGAGGGTGGCTGCTCCCTGGAGGTAACCAGTGGCCCAGGGTGGCCACGACATAGGCCTGGCCAGGCCCTCACCCACAGCAGTGCTCTCCCATGGGCCTGGGCCAGCACCGTGAGGTGCTGCCAGAAATGGATCCTGCCAAGGGTCCTGATCGCCAAGGGAAGGACAAGGCAGGGAGGAGGTCTGTGTGCACCCAGGAGATCCCAGCTAAAGCCGGGGAAGAAGCCCCCCTACAGCCTGGCCAGGGATAAGCATCAGCCCTCTCCTTTGAGTGAGGCCCCGGGCAGCCCGTCAGGGCCGTTAATGCCAAAATGAAATTTCTTCTATGCCAAAACCTAGCAAGTGAATATTTAACACCGTGGAAAATTTTAATGGCCGAGATGCGAAGGAATTTTTTTCATGGAACTATTATCCCAGGCTTATATATGGGAAGTTGGCCAGGAGCTGCAAGATTATAAATTGCTGCTTTTACTTTTAAATAAAAGCAGCAAAGTATTATTTGTCAAATTGCTTTCTTAATCTGTCTTTCCCAGTAAGTGCTCTCAAAATTGACTTCCACACTAAAAATTAATTTACAGGGCTTTAAGCAGTGAAAAAAAAGGACAACAAAAATACAATCTTATGGCTGTTATGCTAAGGACATAAATGAGATGGAACAAACTCAAAATGAGCATTTATCTACATTATTCTGTTTTGTAATCACTACCTTGTGTTATTTTCCATTAAAGGAAAAAAAGTAATTACAAAAATGTGTATCATTCCTACAATATATCCTATGCATTCTGAAGGTACTGGCAAACATACAGCTGTGCTTTGATCACACATAAAAATGAACAGAAAAGAGGGACTGCGTTTGCCTGATCCATCTCGTAATATAAAGCTACCCTGCTCCATTTCAGAGAAAGTCCACAAATGCGGCAATGTAATTCCCCCCTGGTTTAGATATTTGCGCATTTTTGCAAAACATATTTGTACAAATATTAGCAAAAGTTATTCTGATATTAAAAGACAACAATAATATGAAAGAAAGTCAAGGCAAGGTACTTTGATAACAGAGAAAAGCAACATGAATACATGTAGGAATAAAGTATCCTGAAATGAGTTTACAAAAGCTCTGGAATGACTACTAGGCTCATGGTTTTCTTGGGAAAACACTGACAAAAGGTCATAACTCCACTGCTTGCTACACAGAAAAGAATGTTTCATAATAATGCTGGCTTTACAGATTTAAATATTAGAGTTAAGAAAATTAAAATGTAGCACCAATATTAACATAGGTGCAGAAGGACATACAGATTTTCAGCATTTTTTTTTAACATCTTAATTGGCAAATCTCAATAGAATCTTATCTAGTTTTAACTTCTAAATAGCAAGCATTGTAATGAAACCTACAGAAACCGACTCTTTGCCTGTGTGTTTCCTGAAGCACTTACAGCTTTTTGCCCTCCAAGGAGTTTGACCTCCAGCTACCAAATTTAAGTAGCACAATCCTGCTTTTAGGGTCAAGCACATCATTATCAACATGTGTTAATAGAAATAAATTATAAAGATTAACCAATAGTTGGGGAATCTTTCTTTTTCTGTCAACTTTTTTCCTTTTTAACATTTTACATATTAAGATTGTCTGAAAGCTTAGAAAGTGATAAAGCATCGCACTGACAGCTTTCTGAAATTGTGCAGTAACTGAGTTCTCTTAATAAAAAAGTTCTTGGTGCCAGCCAGTGAGCTAATGGAAGCCTGAAAGGTTCCCTGAGAATGAAAGGAGGCACATCACATTATTACAGTAGACAGCTTTGCCACAAGTCCATAGCTTTGAAGTTCTCACTGTAAAACATCTGCCCTTAATTCAGCAGTCAAAAATCCTTCAGCTCTCTACCCACAAACTCCTCAGCCAGCCTTGTTAAGTTACCTATATTTTGACACCCTACAGAGTATAATAGAGATTTCCAGGCCTGCCACGTAACACAATCTGAGTCCCTGGCAGCCACAACTGCCTTCACATGCCATGTCTTTCTGATCTCTGCTGTTCACAATACTTTAAGTGTCAACAGATGTCATCATGTGTAACATATCAAGAAGAGCCAACGCATGTGTGCTACAGTTGACAGGTTTCCTTCTAAAGATATATGGCACATATATTATGCAGGCAGGTCCATTATAGGCACTGTGACACTGTAAGTGCACTAGTTGCTTGAGAAGTTTGCTTCAGTGTTCACTTTTAAAGTGAACTGATTCAACTTGCCTTTGGAAAGAGATTTGATTGGGGGAAAAAAAAAAGGCACCCCTAAAACAGACCACTGACAGTTCCTTCTTTCCTGCCTACGAATATATCACAGTTCTTTGGCAGCTGGAGATGGTGACCTCTTATATCCCTGGCTAGACTCTTTGGTGGTTTAACCGTACTGTTAATGTTAAATCACTAAAATTTGTGGCAAACTGTGAAATCCACCATGTGCTACACTATAGCATTGCACTCACATCAGAAAATGTTCCAGTATGATTTCCAGACCACAGACACTGAACTTCAAGAGATAGCGGGTACTGACAGATTAGAAACATCTGTGTGCTCTACCCATGTATCTGTCAAATGCATAGAAATTCTGCTATTTCATTTAAACAAATGTGTTCATCTAATCCTGTTGTGAATGGAACCAATAACTTCCAGTCTATTTAATAATTTTCTAAATATACTTAGTCCTAAATTTGCATATATGCCAGAAGACAAGTGATCAACAAAATATTAACATAAGTGATCACAATTTGAGGCACTCAAGTCAGGAAGCTAATACATTGAACCCATCAAAAATTGTAAGATGCCTTAGCAGTGTTGTTTCAAAATGTACACAGCTATTTGGTCAGTTGCATTCAGATCACTTCATATAGTCAGCTCTTTTTTCTTTTCGTTTCAGAAAGTAGCAGTTCTCTGAAAACATTCTATTCACATAAAAGAAAGGTATTCCCACCAGAGCAGAATTATTCACTGTTTCCCTAGTTGAATGTGTTTCCACTCTCCAATACAATGAAAAGATTAAATTTTTAGAGGTTACATCAGCCAAAGGAACAGTTCATAAATAAACTCTAGTCTATAGTGTGATACCAAACCAATTACTTGCCAGTTCTCTGATGTAATTTGTCAAAGGTTGCCTAACAAAACGTTTTGAGAAGATGAAGAATGGTGCTTAATTTAAAACAGTAACCTTTTGACAAGTGCTTGCATGAGTAAAGTGTTTTCAGTCTTGACATGGCTGATCAATATTATTATGAATTATTTAATAATAGATGTTGATTTTATTTTAAATGATACACACTTTACATACAAAGAATGACACTACACTCAAGAGGACTTAAGGAAATGAAAATGATCCATTAATGTGCAGTTCAAGGAATTCATGTTTCCACGAGAATTGCTTAAAGAAGTGAAGCAATAAAGAAAACTCTAATACATATTTTTTACATATTGGATGAGATTGTAGAACTCTACAGTTCAATTAAGCTACACAGTACTTCAAGGGATAAAACATAATCTTTGCTGAAAATAATTATTACAAATTAACAGAACCAAATTTTTAAAAAAAAGTGTCATAATACACATATGGAGGGCCACTGTGAATGAAAAATAATCAAAGAACATGCACTTGACTGAACATATAGGAGATCAGCATTTGGCCAAATACTGTTAACATGAGGAGGCCACTTCATGATCTCTTTGAAGCTAATCAAGAAATTTTTATTTTCCTTTTTCTAAGGAAAATAAACCCAGCAAGTTCAGCAGTCCCTTCGGCAGCATTGTAAATAAAATAAATGAGACTGGCATAGGTCATTATGTATATAAACGCGAGAGCACAACTTAGTTATTTGAAGTGGCAAAAACCTGCAAATTTTTGTAACAGTCTAACAGCTTAAGGAAAAAAATACCACAAACTTCAACTGTTTTTGATATGAAGGAAATTTTGCTATAATGGAAATTATCTAAGGAAATTGAAGTTTAAGTACTGTCAATCTCATGTAAGATCAGAACAAAATCAGCTTTTTTTAATAACTCTCCATTCTCTTCACAAATTGTCAGTTAAATCTTTTTCTAAATCATGTTATAAAAGGTCTAACTGTACATTTAATGCAGACTACCAACTAAAGAAGCTATCAAGCACTTCTGCAAATTTTGTGCGAAGATATTGTGAAAAACAAAGGAATCAATTAATTAAATGATTCAGCAAAACAGTTTATAACAGTTTTATAAACAGCTTTAGAAATTCTAGTCTACATTATACCTAACACAGGTTAAATTTCACATTAAGAAGATAAATCTCTGCATTTGGGGAGGTTTTGAACCATATTACGTATTGCCTGGGGGAAAAAAAAAAAAAATCACAGTCCTTTTCAAACATGGAACAAAACTTTCCTCCAAAATACTCACAGATCCTGAAGGTCTGGAGACCTTTAGTTTATAAAGATTCTAGATCAGACTTCCCCCCCTCCTTTAGATGTTTTCCTAGCACAATGTTTCCTTTGGGTTGCCACTGAGCCTATCCTGCCTGATGTCAGGTTCCATCAGTTTGACTAGTGCACTCAATAACTAAAGAAGAACCAGAAACACAATTCTGGATCTGGATACTCCAAATCCATCAAGCGTATGCATTAAGATCTATAAAGATGAATTATTATTACACTTTTATAAATATATATGTAGCATTTCTATAGCAGCAGCACACTGTGGTGCACTAAGTAGTCCCAAGGGACATGGTAACAACTCTGAGTAGTAAAATAAAATTCCCACAGCTCACTTATGAAAGCTTACATAGATGCCAAAGGTCTGGCTAGAATTTGTCTTCTGGTGCTACTACTAACATAGATGAGTTTTGTGTCAGTTTGCTATACTGTGAATTCATCCAAATAAACACTGAAGAGAATATTACAAAAATGTTTACATTAAAAAAAAATATGTTTAGCTCTGTTTAAAGGCACTTGGGATAGGAAAATAAGCGGCACAGATGTTGGCTTTGTACAGAGGTCAACTGACCAGGAAAGAGCTGAAAATGCTGGTTTACATTCTTAATCAGTATAACTTTAAGAAAATACTTTAAAAAAGGCTTCTAAACCCCTGCTGAGGTAAACCATAGCTATAACTTTTTGAAAAGCTCTTTCCTCTGTACGTAGAATTTATGAAAAGTACTTGGTGGTTAGATTGAGCCAAGTCCTCTAATGCTTTAATGTGCTGAACAGGTAGAGCATGCCTCTAACATCAACAGTGTCTACAAGGCCTTAAGTCAAAGGACTCTCTAGAGGACTGTGGTAACTAATACTAAAATTGTACCACAGAATATTCTTTAGGAAAAAGCATACAGAAATGGGTCAAATTAATTCACCTTATATATTAGCATGCCAAATAAGACTGACTTCCTCCCCAGTCATAATACAGAGTTTAAAGTTTTGTTTATATATAAAATTCAAACACCCAGTAGAAAGACTAAGAGCTGATGGGTAAGGGTTGCTATTCTTTCCTGGGTCAGTACAAAGAGGTAAAAGGATTTCCTTCTCCCACTACTGGTAATACATAAATTAATAATCAATATACAATCAACAATAGATCACCACTTACTCTTTTTAAACTGTGGTATTAATCTTATATATATATGCATCCCCGTTTGAAACACCTTTTCTTCTCTGACTTTCTGGTTAAATTGTGGATCTATGTATTTGTCTGAATACAGTGGCCTGGATTTCTCCTTTTCCTCTCTCTGTTTCTGTTGGCCTCTGATAGCTTTGTGTGTCTCACACAGAATGTGTCAGGGCTTATCTTGTTTCTGTTGCATCTACCATTCAATATCTCTGTCCAGCCTTCACCTCTTTTTGTAATGCCTTTTCAGTCACACAGATTTAAAGAATTTATTTCTGTCTCTAATGTGTTTTTACATTAGTTCCTTTGAACTGATTCTAAATTTATGTTAGAGAATCCCTTGTGAGTTACATCACGATCACATCACGATTCCTTCCTCACACTGGATGGGATCTACTTCCGACTCCACAATTTCAGGTGGTCTCCCTTTTTGTTAATAAATGTCAATCTCCTGAATCAGATTAAGGTCCACATAGAGTATATTCCATTCTATCAGCATTTGATGTAAAATTCTACATCAGATGACGAGTGGGGGTTGGAAAAGATCTGGCAGCTGGCATGAGTGGGAGTAAGCAGCCTAAGGACAGCGTGCAAAATGTAGCAATGAATGGCACTTCCATTTTTATCAGAAACTGAGCCTGGGCTTGCTAAAGAATCTGATCTGCTGCTAAAAAATTATATTTCTAACCTGCAATTCTTTCTTATTGCTACTTCCAGCACTGACGTGCATTGAAATTTAGTACAAATGAGGCTCAGTAATATCTGAGAAAGGAAGGTAAATTATCACCCTAAAGGATTTCATTGTTCCTCCCTTTTTTTATTGAGGCCTGAATCTGATTTAGAGCTGAGTGGTGTTGAATTTTCTTTGCTTTCCTTGAGTTCAGTGGTTGTCTAGAGACCACTTATTTTAAATATATACACTGGTACGCGTACACGCGCACACACATCTAGAGAAAAGAGAGTATGACAGAATATCTCTGTGTATTACATGTTGAAAAGCTTAGTTTAATACAAATCCCCAATGGAAAAGAACCAAACAAAACCATTAATATATAGTTTGTATTTCAGACAGTGAAACTTATATATTGATATTAAAGACCTATTAAATGAACTTTCTCTAGGACAAAGGTTTGCTAGTAAGAAAGATCTGTTTATGCAGCATATAGCATCTGAGCTCCAATAATTTGAGTACCAATAATTTTCAGTTCCTTTTGATCTGAATAAAATCAGAACCATAAGATACTCCTTTTGTATTATTTGAGGGAGTGTTAGCAGAGAAATTGCATGGTTCTGTGTCTTTCATTAATACAGATAACTAATTAAGGGAATAACAATTTATAATTCAAAACATTAGCACTGCATTATGATCAGCAGACATCAAAATCATTTGCCTACTACTATAAGGTCCTCCTAGTGCCACTTCATTTTGCTTTAAAAGGATCTTCAGCTAATTTCTCTTAAAAACATGAATAAAAAAATCCATTTGTGAAACACTTAAACATATTTGAGTTTATGTACACATGGAGAGATCTTTTTGTACACATGGATCTTATCTGAACACTTTCCAGCTATATTTGTTGTCTTCTTATTATCTTCTATATGTAGCAGTCTCCTTAGCTGTTAAAATACAGATTTCAGGACAGACCTATTGCAATTTCACATTGAAAGTAATTTCCTAGTATGAAAATCATTTATCAAGGGTGCCCCATCTAAAATAATTCCACTTTTATCACTGTTAGGAGGAAAAGTGGTAACTGACAGCAGGCAATCTACAACATGACCACTGGGGGTCATTCATTTTACACAAATATTCCAGTACAGTAAAGCATTTATTGTTTTTATTGAGTAGGAATAATTTTTTTAATGGAATTATTTCTAAAGAGAAGAACACTCAGAGATTAATATTAACCACCCATGTTCTCTAATTTTAAATTATAAGTGGGAAAAATGAATACTAAATTGTTCAAAGAGCTAACCAAAATAATATCAAGGAACTGGAAAAGCAGGCACATCGTTTAATATCTATCTAGAGCCCCACACATACACATTTTCCAGAATTTTAATTATGTTTTTAAAGGAACAAACAGGAAATTGTAACTGCTCTGACAGGGAGTTTGAAAAATGAAGAACTGTGAATTCTGATTTACCTTGCATGATTTACTTGTGCTTTTATCACATTGTCTGCAGCCATTCTAAGCAAGGTATAGAAGTCTCAATGAAAACAGAGCTGAATGCTAACATTCAGAGAAAAACAAGTATTTGATTCATTAAATTGTATATGCTAGATAAAAACAATATAGTCCTTAGAAAAATAAATCCTATATACTTGTTTGCCAGTCAGCTGTAAATATGACGTAAAAATCAAACTGCAGTTTAAAACAAATGTAAGATGTTCACCAAATGTTCAGAAAATTTAAAGTAAGGAAATAAACAGTAGGTACCTTCACCTTAACAATATGCTCAGAAAAGTTTCACATTTATAAAATGATAGGGCTTATAAACTTTTCTAACAGATTAACTTAAGCACCACAAACCTAGTAAACAGTGATCCAAACTCAATCAGCTATATACATTCCACCACTTTAAGACTACTTTTCTCTCCCACTATCCCATCTTCAGCATTCCAAAACGACTTTTGGTACAGATTTTTTTTTTTTTTTAAGTCATCTGCATGCCCTGAAGTCTCATCAGGCATTTTAGACTTGGCAAGATAACTTTTTCCTTTGCCAAAAGAGGAGGAAGCTCATACAGTAATACACCCAGTAATCAAACATGAATATTGTATAGTGGGAAGAATCACTCCCTGTCTTTTGTTACAGCTCATGGTGTGTTCATTTTCATTGGTTTTAGTCAATTGAGTTGCTCATTTCAGAAGTGAATATAACTTATTTGCTTCAGGAGCAAATAATTTCCACTGGACACACACACCCCAAACCCCTATACCTGTATAAGGTGTCTTCAACAACAGAAATCATCCCAACAACGTGTATGCCTGTTATCCTTCTTATTTAGTGATAACAATGGATACCTCAGCAACATTAACTCTTTCACTAGATTCCCATAATAATACAGGATATACATGTTTTTGTCCACCAAGTTATCACTAAGACTTCTAAATAGTTTTAATTCCTGTCCTAAAACTGTAGATCTGCCAATTTATTTAATTTTTGAAAAATCACAGTCATGAGGAACATGAATATTAACTGCACTGAGAACACGTGAAAAAGCAGCAATCTTCATAAAAAGAAATTTATAAAATGGAAACTACCTGAAGTGAAGTTTGATAAATAAATTAGAAAGGAAGAGCACCAGGTTGTTTGATTTCAGCGTTTCAATTAAAGACACAACTTGCTGCCAAATTTATCATAGTGCAAATCTGGTTACATTTACAGTGCTTCAGAAAGAAATGGAGTAACCTCAGAGTTCAGACAGCTTCAAAATATTTTGCTCTGTGTACTGCTGGTTTGCAAAGGTTAGAATTAAATTGAGTGGAAAAATATTTCATGCAATAAGGATCTAACTAAATGCTGTTGAGTAGTTCAATGAGGGCTACTATTCTGGGAGCCACTCAGTACACAGAATTGGCCCAGCCAATTCAATTTGCCAGCTCTCCTCCTGGAAGTCTCACCTTCAGTAAATGGCACTTTCTTTCCTCTTTTGCATAGGCCACCTTGTCAGTCACTGACAACAGAAGAAATTTCATTGCAAAACTTTTGAGTTTTATCAAGTTACAAGAAAAAAAAAAAAAAGCTGAGTTCTATCACTTAAACATAGATTTTAGATCAACAAATATTCTAATAAACCAACTCTCATAAACATCAACCTTGATGCGATCAAAATCTCCATCACAGATCACAGTATGAGACAACCCATCTGAGTGTTAGTACAATCATAGGCCACCTTTGTGATACCTTGTTGCCAGCTCAAACAAGAACTTCTATCACAGAGAAAAAGGACAAGCAGGAAAAGTTCACACCAAGCCAATAAAAGAAAGCAAATAGCTAAGAACTTTCCAAATTCTGTATCTAAAATACTTGATTTCTTATAAAACAGCAGTCCAGAGTGGTTAGATTCTGCTGTGATGGGCAACAGTTTCTCTAAATCTAATACCAAGGTGGGAATCCTGTCCAACAAAGGGTGGCTCACTAACCACAAGATATCTAACACTGCAGCTTCGTCCAGTTTAAAGTCCACTTAGGGATTCAATATTACTGGAACTCAAAGCTCAACTTCAGCCATTTCAAAGCAGCTTCCTTCAACTAGGTCTTTGAAATCCAGTATTACTTGGCCTACTAAAACCAAAGCACAGGGGAAAAGGAACGATCAGGTATTCTAAAGGAACTCATCTGTTCCTAGCCCACAGAAGATCCCACCACTTCCCCCAGAATCACTCGTTTTTCAAAATGAAGCAAGTGCATAGAAATAAGTCTGTGGGCAGCCAAAGCTTATACGATGCCTGATACGGCATGAAACCTGGATCCTGCACTGTGGAAGCCACAAAGGAACACTACAATGATCAGAGACTAGATAAATTGCAAATGAGTTAGTTTATGCTTCTCTGACGCTGCCAACGGGGTCCCTATGCCACCCATATGAAAACTTAAATCTGACTTTCTACAGGAAAACCTCCTGGGAAACACAGATGTGTAAACAACATCTGTCCCACCTCTGGAGTGAATCCAAGCTACCACAGATTCTCTTGGTGGCATTAATTTGCAACTAGCACTATAGGGATGTAAAGAGTAAATCAAACCAATTTTTATTTAAGCATTTGGATGGTTACATATCTCGGTTCAAATGCAATATATTGCTGAGCAAAATATTTTGTCTTAACTAAATATTTTAAATGTGTTATTTTTCCCCATTCTTTTCAACATGAACAATCTAGTGTCTGTATAGAAGAGAGATTGTACATTACACTTAGTCTTCAAGCAAACAATGGAAAAACAACACAATAAAAATATAATATAAAGCGCACTGCAGTTTTTTTTATGTAGCATATTGGCACCATATTAAAAATTATGCATTCTTTGTAGATGAATAGTCTTCCATGTTTTAAACCACACAGAGACGGAGTTTCACATATCTGCAAAATCAGCCATGAAAAATTCAGTGTGGTAAAATCTCCCCATAAGCCTATCTAGGAGATGTGGTTAATTTCTTAATTTCCGATAAAAAATTAATCACAAATGTAAGACGTTAGAAATAACTTGTAACTATTTCATCTTCATGTCTTCACTGAGAAACTAATGCTGACATTAATACCTATCAGCATACTACATATGTCTGTAAATAAAATGTAAAAGCTATATGTAAATACATAAATGTTACCATATTTGGGATAGGTATGATTCTGATGAATTCTTATGCACTCTATTCAACAATGTACCTCATGCAAATTATTTCTGTATGGAAATTCAGTCTTTTGTAGATTACTTGAATTTTTATTTTTCCTAAATTAATTCTGCAGATGACATTGCTGGTCCCTGGAGAGTTAAGTCCCTTGTTACTTTATAGAAAAAAAAAAAAAAAAGAGTAGTCATTACTCGTTTTCCAAAACCCAAGCTGTTTAATAATAATAATTAAGGTCAAATACTTATGTGATTAATTCCAGCTGTGGCAAACAGTAGATGATGATTAAGAAAAGGAAGATATCAGAAGGAAAAAAAAATCCTATAAGAATTACGTCCAAATTTCCTTTTGACAAGGAAATACAAAATGGAACTATATGGTTGAATAAAAGGGAAGAAGGGGGACACAGAGCAACGCTGGGCAGAAAAGAATAAACATCTCCATTTTTGAAGAGCTGTACGTATTTGTCACAGGCATTTCTCTCAAGTCAGTCTTCAAGAGATCGGAAAAATCTGTTTTATGTTCCCCTTCCTACCATATTATTATTCTTTTGTAATGCCATATCTCAGGTGACAATATAACACTAGCAATAACTCATGCCAACTGGTGCTATGCTATGACACGGTATTTGCGGCAAGATATTAAATATTTTTACGCTTCTTTTTTGTACGAACTGTCTCAGAGACTGAAATCAAGGATCACTACAGAAACAGAAAATGAAGCAACCACAGAGGTTCATGCAGAGTCACGATGAGGAATATAAAATAAATTCCCTCCAGTTCTTTGGGAAGTCCCAGCATGATTAGTGCCTGAGTAACCAGAGGAAAGGGAACTGGGGCTTCACTGACTCACATCGAGATTTTCCAGTGATTTTTTTTTTCCTTTTCATTTGGTCTCATTTTTAATCTGAACACTATAAAAAAATCCCAAACAATTATTTCTGTATCGATACCAAATTATTTCCTAACAATTTATTTTCCTAAAAATGTCCTATTTCCTACAATTACCTAATCGCTGCATACCTTTTTCCATGTTGTATCTTTCATTTCAGCAACACCAAACTACAGGAATGAGTAAGTCTCACTTTAAACTCTGAATGCATTACTGGAACTAAGACACAGAAATTAGGTTTTCTTCAACTCTCATATCATACATCAGGACTGACCTACAGAATTTAGAAGTCCCACGCTGAATTCTCAGTGTCTTACTCTACTTCACTTATCACCCAATTACAATATGAATAATATACATCATAAAAATCCAGGGAAAAAATTATAATCAGAACAAATAAAAAAAACCAAACCAAACAAACAAAAACCAAAACCACACACCAGAGCTGGAAGCTAGATTTTTCTAGCATAACTTTTCCAATAAATAAATAGAAGCTACAGATATTTGGTGCCTCTGACAAACTGTAAACAGCTCGCATATGTAATAACAAAAGTTTGTGACTGAGCTAAAATACAGTCTAGATCTCTGAGTTTTCTCTAACTAGGCTGGGAATAGTAAAATAGGATTGACAACATAACATAAGTGATTCTACAACATCTCATTAAGCATATTCAATTAAGATGTGAAAATAATATCAGCAAAGGTGGCCTTAATTTCAAGTAATACAGTGTCGATTCCTGGCTCTGTGTTGAAACTATGTCGTACGGACATAAAGTGAAAAAAAAAAAACAACTGTGAACTTGGACTCTTAAAAATATAAACAAAAAATAATTCTATGCATCTTTATTAAGAGAAATTATGGCTTTTTACAACAGTGATTAAAATCCTACTGTCAAAGCTATAATTTTGAGAGTCAACAAGAATGCGTGGAATGCATTCTGTGATGTTTAAGAGGAAAACGTTGGCAACAAAGAACACTGATTTTTGAAGTTAACCTCCTGACTATCCCTGCCTACTGAATTTTAGTTTCTATTGCAGAATAGTGTCAGAACATACTAATCAGATTCCCTTATGATGAAACTAGGTAGGAGGATGTGCTCCGTGACACACCAAATAGTCCTCAATTGCTAAGGAATCTTCACTTTCTGGGAGTCGACTAGATCTAGTCTGAATGAAACTCCCTTCAAGGTACAATGTGGACACAGACTCCTTAGCACCAACTGTTTTAGTCAAAGAACAAGGACTACTTACGGACAACTTCTTACTAAAGTCAACACAGCTTTTGTTTTCATGTTTACAATTTTCTTTTTCTTTTTTTTTTTTAATCTGTGGACAAGTGATTTCTTATTCTGACAAGCATCACTTAAAAGGTCAAGCATTACAATTTGATTCATTTGCCATTTATTCCAGATGTACACTATGCCACATTTTTGGCTTCAGTAAAGTTGCTCCAGACTTGCACAGGTACAAGAGAAGAAATGTAACAGACTTTCTCCTGCTACCTTTAAAATCCCACTAATCCCTATGATGCTTATCCAGTAACCTTGCTCTCCCTTTGTGCTGATGAATCTGCCATATGCTCTTGTCTCTGAAGTGGATGCTATAAAAATTCTTTGAAGAAAGGCAATTTGCATTTGATGCAGTCCTGGCTATCCTTACACAGATTCTACCAAATCCATTGACCCAGAATATAGAGCTGCTATGATGAGCCAGAAAAAGAAACAAAGAGAAACAGAAGAAAAGAAAAGAAGGCTTCAGGTTTCTCTTGTTAAAAAGCTGGGAAAGTTCATTCCCAAATCATTTGAAATCAAAAAGAAATAATGGACTACAGAAAATCAATTTCATTCCTTGTTGATTTTCACCAACTTGTATAAGTTAAATAAATAAAATATAAAAAAAATCTGTTTTGTGGACAAGTCACTTGGAATGTGATAAGGAAAAAAATATGTTAATAAATTACTAACAGAAAAGCTGTTATGGAAAGACAGAACCTTTTCTACCTCAGTATGCCTTCCAATACATGGTCTCACTAAATAGCAGGTATTTCACATATGTCATCAACATATATATAGGAGAATAATTTTCCTATTCTACATTTCTGACAGCATACAACATCAAAAGATCATTTAGAATTCACCTGTAAAAGCTTTAGTGTTAACGATAACTACAAGAAAGACAAAATCCAGACTGATTTGCAAATCTTAGTTTCTAGATGGTCAGACAGAGAACGTACCCTTTGCCTTTGGAAAAAAAAAAAAACAAACACACAACCCAAATTTCGGGGTTGAAGTCGATTACAGAAATGCATGGGACATGAAATTTTCTTAATAATTATGCTTCCTAAACTGTTTTGAGAAATCTGTATGCTGTCTGCATTTTATTACTGTTCTTCAGTGCTGCCATAGATATCTAATAACAGCAGCACCGCATAAAAAACCTCCTTCAACTCTGTTAAAAAGCCAGCTAATCCTACACATCTTTATTTAAAATATTAGGTTGACAGAAAACAGATACAAGTGCCTCCCTCCTCCTTAAGGAATTCAGTAGTTTAAGTGGAATATAGACTCATTTCCATTTATGTCCTGGAAAATATATCCTGTCAGTGTTCACAACCCTGTGACTTAGCAACAGTGTTTGGAGGCAGAAAAAAAACAACAACAAAAAAAAACCCCAACAAACTAGCCCTCCCAAAAGAAAAAAAAAAAAAAAAAAAAAAAAGAGAAAACCCATCCCCACACCACACATATCCCAAACAATACTTTTATATTCACTGCTCTACATCCAGTGATTACTTGTATGAAGGTGTATTTATCTTTCTGAAATTTAATAAAAAGTTGATTTATTTAGAGATTATACATTCAAGCAGTATAAAATACCCTGATTTTACTGATCATTTTTTATGACTACATGAATATGAATTCCGTCCAGAAAAAGAAAATCTATATCCAAGAAGAATAATGCCTCTTTCTAATGGTTTACAGAGTGTGTACTACTATTCTGTTCCTTTCTCCTTTACAGGCTTTTACAAGCAGTCACAAACTAATGCTACTGCTGTGAAACTGTCCAGGAAAAATAGAAATAGATATTTTTTTTCCTGATCATTAAAGTCTTTGTACCTTCTTCTCCATATTCTGTACATCGCAGGAGTTGTAGAGGGTATTATATGGTCGGGCATTGGAATAGGCTGCCCAGGGAGGTGGTTGAGTCACCATCCCTGGATGTGTTTAAGAGACGATTAGATGTGGTGCTGAGGGATATGGTGTAGGGGAGGACTCTGTAGATTAGGGTAGATGGTTGGACTCGATGATCCCAAGGGTCTCTTCCAACCTAGATGATTCTATGATTCTATGATTCTATGAGAACAAAGAGAACATATAAGCGGCTACGGCAAAGTACTGTGCTGAACTATGTGCACAGAGTATTCAGATCAGTTCAAGTTTTAAGAGCATATTTTCAGAAATGGGACTTCATCCATACACACAGAAATAAAGTATTATGTACTATGTGCTAACCTACACATCATACGTGAGCATGCATATAGCTATCACTGAAGACAGGTTTCATTGGTTTGAAAATTGAATCCCAGGCTTCAGTTCAAATAGTAAACAGCTTCTACAATCTGAACTAAAAGAAAAGATTTTGTCACAACTAATAACATGATATTGGGTTTGTTTTGGTTAAATGCTTATCAGTAAAAAGAGAGAGCACAACCTTAACTTTGGCTTTCATAAATGAGCAGAGAAGAATAAGAAAATGCAGAGTTTTCATTGAAATTAAGTACTCAAAATCACTGAAATATTAATGTCCAGTACCATCCAATTTGGAGTGTAAAATGCTTGGACCAAAATGTTAGAAATAAAACTGAAATGCCAGAGAGTTCAGAAAAAAAAAAAAAAACCTATTTTAAGAAACTGAAAATGAGCTCAGTAAGTTCAGCTAATGTAAAAAAAAATAGAGGGGATTAAAGTGTGACTTGCACATGCCAAGATATCTCTACAAATCGTACAGTGGAAAGATCACTAACAGGAAAAAAGGAGGTAAGTGGAAGATGAAGCCAAACGTGTAGATTGCAAGTTAATATACATTTTTATCAACAAGGTCAGTTAACTACTTTAATTACTACGCAAATGAAAGCTTTGTATCACATCACATCTTTAAAATGAAGTCTGAATATCTTTCTGATCAGAAGACAGTAGTTTAAAGCAAAATACTGTAGGAACTGCTATACTAAGAGATGTAACAAAACAATCACAATAGGCCCTTTGACTTAAATTCCAAACCCAAAGGTATTTCATACTCTCAGTTAACCTTTTTCCAAGTCTACAACCCACAGCAATTAAAAAAAAAAGGGACCACTATTTAAGAAATTCTTAACCTAAGATATCCCAATATCTTCATATGCATTTTAAGATGAAATGAAAAATGCAAAGTATGCCATAATTTTATAATAGATAAGCAATCACCAATAGTTATCAGGAGGAATTTAATTCTTAGCTTTATTTCTTCTTTATAAAATCTTCAAAATCAGTAAACAATAAAATCCATATCAACTGATGTTTCTGCCAGTTAAAGTTCACAGTTCAAAGAATTTTCCCAGCACCCTGTTACAAATTAATTGTATTTAAGACAAGCCAAGATAATTCCAAAGTTACTTTCACTTTCTTTAAATTTTTGCCCCCACTATTATTCTACACTTTTTTAATTTTACAAAAAAGGTTTGCAACACTTCAGATCTACAGTAAATGTGTAACACTATAAAAGTGTTATAGGGCTTTATACAGAGCGGCTGATAATCTGACTGATACTCAGGTAATTTTTCACTTACTTTCTTTTTTACTCCAATACAAGTTCATAGATCCTAATTATTTCTCACTTGAATTTTATGATGATAACATAATGCATGCCACTGAACACAAATTTCAAATATAAAGTGTGAAAAATTCAGGTTACAATTAAGCTATCAAATAATTTTTTTAAGCATTAGTATTATTCAGAAAGATTATATGGAGTGCAGAATGGGTTTTCTGTAATAATACATGTGCTGTTGAACTGACTTCAGTACTGCCTTCTATTTTTCAAAATCTAAGTCACCTAAGAGTGTTTTGACAAATATGACTGTGAAAAGCAGAACTAGTTATCTGAGTGCAGTTACATTAAGTGGACTTTTACTCCAAATGAATACTGTTTAATAGCATAAATATAAATAATATCAAAACATACTTCATATACTCAATATAGTTTTATTCCTATAATTCCATTTTCTCATAGGGATAGAAAGTGAGCCATTTGTTGAAAAATAGTAATATTTTTCAGTAGAGGTGGAGTATAATTAACATAAATATAAATAATTAGATGTGAATAGAAAATTCCTCGGTTTTGAGAAAACATTAAATTTAAAAGGGTACCAAGAACACCACATGTGGCTGATGCAATACTTTTTAGGGCTATTAGCATCAGACTACTAAACCTGCATTGTTTAAAGAATCTTACACTATCTCTAGCAAACTTCTGCAATTTTCTGAATTATACGAATTAATTATTTTATGGATGTTGTAAAGAAACCACTATTTCTAGTGCTTATCAAGGTGCAGATCTTGTTAGGAAAACAAGTCTGCAAATCTCTAGAAAAAAAAACCTTTGCATTGAAAAGGTTTTATGTGCCATCAAACTGTTCCACACAAGTGGCTGGCTCTCATTTTTTTAGGCGAAATAATTCCCATCAGTAGTGGATGAATAAATATCCCACAAGCTAACAATGTTGCTAATGAACAGCCTGCCCCACTCCCTTTATTTGCACTGGGTCTGATAAGAGTAATAAAAACTTGATGACTGTTAAAGTGAGCAAGATCTACTACAGTGCAACAAATTCCCATTTTTTAACATTAACCACATTTGTATTTTATGTTCTTTATCTTATTGAGGCCTGAATAGGGTTCCCTGCACATGTACCTTATGCCAAATACAGCGATCATCCAACCCCTGTTCTCTTGCAGCCCTCTTCCTGTGCAAATTTTAAGTGCCTCACAAATAAAAGGCAAACAATATTGTAATGCTCCATTACAGCTTTTCTTCTGTACACATCTATTTACATCTTACAATTCCCTTTGTGAAAAGCTGGTGTTCTGTCAGGTCTCAGAGGGTTTCAAAAAAGAAGGAAAAAAAGAACAACAACAAAAAAATAGAGAAAGGTGTGATAGTGATGTACATCAATTTGCACCAGCTATCTAGTAAAGGCTCAAAACGTTAGCAAAGTACAGGGAGGGGGGGAAACATGCAGGTATATGGAATTTCCTTTTTCTATTTCTTAGTGTTGGATTCCAGCTCTGGTATTTACTGAAGAGACAGCTTTTTTTTTTTTGCCTTTTTTTTTGAGTTGCTTAATTAACATGGCATAGTTGGCCCCGTGACTCTGTCAGAAACGACACATGCGTCAAAACTGGAATGGGTGTCCTTGCTGCAAGGAATTCTATTTTTAAGCAGAAATGACTCATCAACTACTGGGGTGTCCCAAAAGCTACAATTTGTCAAGCTGTCAGGAGAAAAGAGAGGGGAAAAAAGGAAAAGAGGTCACATCTTTATTTGTATCTCTAGCTTGAAAAGCAGAGGGCGAGGCACTGATTGTATGTTTAACTCAGCTCTGAAAGGCAATCTTCCACACAAGCCATGTTTTGATAACAGCGATATCGTATTTGGTATTTTTAAAACCTCAACTGAGTTATCTCCTCTTTTATATTAGATAGATTTGTCAATTTGTCCAGTGGTAAGGAAGGCTGTTAATTCAGTCTGCCTAACTAATCTATCTAAAGGAAAAGAAAGCATAAGATGAAATATTTGCAGATGCATTGTCAGATGCTTTGGGATGAAACAAAAAAATGCAGAGATTCATTTGAAAAGAGGAAAAGGATCAAAACTAAAGAGAGATTCCAACCTGTACATCAATTATATACTGGTGTGGTTTTTTAAAAGAATTTAAAATGTAATTTAAGAATATGTTCTCACAGCAATACTGGAAACACATCAAGCAGCACAATATGAGTTTGTAAAAACGGAGAAGTGAAACTGAGCACGGCATAAATGTGATCTGTACAGTTTTATTACACAAACTGAGCCCCAAATTATTGTATACAGTAGGTGGTGAAAATAAACACAGGATATATTTCCTAAAAACTCGTTCTTAGTGAAAGCTGATGAAATCTAAGCTGCAATTAAATGCTAGTCTAATTTTTTTATCCATATTTCTTAACTTCAGATCCAAGTCATTATCAAAAGACTGTGTATGTAAGTATAGTGGTGTCAATAAAATTATTTTTTTGCTGCTGTACAGACGTTAAATTATTATTCAGAGAGACAACCATGATTAGTAAATTGTAGCTTAAGCCACCAAGTAACAGTTTGCTCCTCAGATAGGGCATAACATGTAGTGCTATAATACAAATATTAAAAAAAATTTTCAAAATAAACATAAATTTACAAGAGTAGGAAACCACGGGAGCGAGAAACTGAGATCTACTTCAATCATGTTTTCATTCCCTTGGAAACACCGTACGATTATTCCCTGAAGCACATTCTTCAGATTAATTTCAAGTGTCCAGGACAGAAACATTTCATATTACTATCTATGGAAGACAAGCAAAATACAAGCAGTAGCATCAGCCCCTGCCTTGGATCAGAAAAGAAATTATTAGACAGGGATATAAATTTAAAAATGACATTTGTTTTGGGGTTTTGAAATAACAGAGATACTTTTATCACTCTGGTTTCACTGGCCTCACAGACCTATGAGTTCACACAGAGATATGAATTGAGTATGGTATCAACACTAATGCAAGATTTATGCAAGCAGGGCAGCAGAGGATAAACTAAAAACTTAAAACATATTTTAGAAGTATGTTTTTTCTCGACATGCTTGATTATGCCTGACATTTGCTCTGAACCTTCAGGTGAACAAGAGACTTTTGCTCTTGCACAAATGAAACTTTGAGATCCCGCTCTACAAAAACTAATGGAATTTAGAGCAGATGGAAACAATCTTCCCAAAATGGAGTTAGAAAGCAATGAAGATTGCCAAGAATCAACTGGAAGCAGCTGTCAATTTGTAGTCCTTTTTCACCCTGATGTTTAACCTGATGCCTTTTGATTTCTCACCACACAAAAGCAGAAGCAATTCATTGGGGAAAAAAGATGCCATTTGGCACACAGGAGTGTCGAATACCAGCCAGTGGTATTCAAATGCCCTTTATCAATGGTCACTTGCTTGGAGAAAAATTGCCACGTGAGGCAACGATCTACGGTCTTTGTCAAGCCACTGTCTTCCCCCACCCCTTTAAGGAGCTCAGGTATCCCACTTTAAAGCATAACCAAACCAAACCAAAAAACAACAAAATTTTTCTTAAGAGACAAGAGACAAAAGAATTTTACTCAAAAGCAGATTATAACATCGATATGCAGACTTATGCTTTTAAATCTACTTCTTACAAACATCTCCAAAACCACCAATATAAACTTTCTTGACATGGATGCCACTTGTCCTGAGATGACAGCACTGGCTTGCAACATAGTAAAGGAAAAAAAAAAATCTTCTACCTGTTGGTACTACATACTTGTTGGATTTGTTATACATTTTCAGACAAGCTATAAAATGCTAACATCTAATATCAAATCCTCAGAAGCATTTCCGTGTGCCTACACACAGCCTCTAGATTAAAAATAAATAATATTTCTCCCTGATCTACACTAAAGATTGTCTTCATTTCCTTTCAGTGTCCCAGGCCATACATTTATCTTTACATTAGAGAAGACATAACAATGAGATGGTCCAACATCCTACCAACCAGAGTGTCACCAAGTATATGTACAATTGAGATAGCAGGTATTTCATTTTCTTCAAAGCTCCTTTTGCAGGAAATTCCACAACCATTCTAGGTTATCTGTTCTGGTATTTCAGCACTGCCAGAGCTATCAAACTTTCCTTAAGATCTAAACTATTTCTGCAAAGTTGCAAATAATACAGATTTTATAGTTTCTCCAGACAACATGGAGAGGACCTTCGCTTCCCCTTGCATTACATACTGGCATGTCTGCCCTCCCTGCATCACAAGGTGGGTTTTTTTTTTCTTCCCCAGGCTGTCTGTCAGATGAAGTTTCCTAAACTTTTCATCATTCCTGTTTTTCTCCAGACTCTCTCATTGGTTTGCCTACATATTTCTGATATGATGGTGTAGAAAACGCAGCATGCTTTGAGGTCTTACCGAGGCTTAAGATATTCTACTGGTATTAGCCTAGAAATTTCACTTCCTTTCCTCTCCACAAAAAAAATGAAGCCAGGTTTTAGTGTAAAATCCTGCTTCTTTGAAAAAACCTTGTCATGTAAATATAGCTGACGAGCTATTCAGATTCAACAACACAATTCAGAGTTGAAGTTCCTCTATCCATCCTTAAAATAGATAAACACTAGAGAGCAACATGTCGTGCCCTCCTGCAAACATGCCAGTGATACAGATTTTTGTCCATATCAACCCCAAATTTCTGGCTATTCAGTACAAATTGAAGAAGGAAAAACTAATGGCAAAATGCTTTAAAAAAAAATAGTAAATGAGCAAATTCCATCTAGCCCTCAAAAAAAAGAATTTGATTCTTGAAATACAATACTCTCATTTGTCCAGCTAATATTCTAAGAAATGCTGAAATTTAAACCATGGAAGAATTGGCTCATGTAAAATGAGGACTTAGCTTCTTGAAGATCAAACTGTTAAGCCTGCTATGTTTGGTATAAACACTATTAATTCAAGTGACAGATATTTACATAGAGCCCTATATGGCAACTTTTCATACAAATAGAGTCACTAAGTATAACTGCACATATAAAGTTTTATTATTTAAAATTACTGACTTATTTTTGGAATAACAAAACGATACAAGCTTGAACTTTCAGTGATTCCTTAGGGTGCAACTGGCTGCAGCTGGAAAGCAGCTTCGCAGAAAAAGACCTGAGGGTTCTGGTGTACATGTTGAATACAAGCCAGCAATGTGCCCTTGTACTAAAGATTATCAGCAGCATCCTGGGCTGCATTAGGAAATGTGTCTCGAGCATGGAGACATAGACATGCAGAAGTGAGACCAGTGATGGGCCACAAAGATGATTAAGAACTGAGCGAGCTGGGACTGTTTTGATAGAAAAGGTTCAGCTGGACCTTATCAACGTGTATGGAGCCTTCTTTATGAGTAAAGAAAACAGAGCCAGACTCTTCTCAGTGATACCCAATGACAGACAAGAGGAAATTACATTAGCTGAAATACATGGAATTCTAATTAAACATAAGAAAAATACAAAAACCTTGTTTGACTGTGAGGATGACGAAACAGAACCAGAGGCTGGGCAGAACAGGTTGCCCAAAGAAACTGTGTAATCTCCACCCTTGGAGATTTTCAACACCCTGCTGGACAGAGTCCAGAGCAACCTGCTCTAGGTAACACTGCTTGAAGCAGAACGGTGGGACTAAATCTCTTGACGTCCCCTCCAACCTCAACAATTCAGAGATTCTGCATCAAGACAGCTCAAATAAAGTTACATGTTGAAATAAAAGCTAGTTAGTGAAAGGCTGAAAACAAACCAAACAGAAGATGCTAATGGCTTATTTCCAGAACTGCATATACAAAACAGATGTGATTAATGCCACAAATTAATTTATTAATTTCTCTTTCTTTAGATGTTTTCCAGAAGTTTTGCGCTTACTGAAATGTTTTACAAGGCTTAGCACTTCAGAAAATTTATCCCATTGCAATTTATCATATCATCAGGGTTGTGTACCATGATTAATAAGAATTTCTGTACAATACCAAGGAGTAAAAACAGAACCAAGAACTTCCCCAGAGCTTGATCTGCCAATTTTATAAAAGGAGACTTCTTTTTTCCATTTTATCTGAAACTCATTCACAGTATTTCTCATTTAGTTCATTTGCAACAATTAATTTTGACCATTGAGCAAACAAATTCTGCTGGCATTAATAGGAACTTCACTGCATTGTTTTGTCTGGAGAAAACAGGATATTTCCATATTGCATACCCAGTGATTATGTATAACTAGCGATAATCATTGTAATCCAATGTTGATTCATCAATATGGCAAACATATTATCTTTATTTATGACTATAATCTAGCTAAAGAATACTAGAAACTTTCATGAAGGACTTTTACAACGTTCCTCAACTCCTAAGTAGATTGGAAGAGTTATTCAGGTAGCGTTTTATAAATTTTATCTGCATGTAATTTACCAAATTTGAGCTCTCTGAGCATATCAGGGAACAAATGCAAACACTGAGCTAAGAGATGGATAGTACATAAAAAAATGCATCTAATTTCTACAGGTATGACTCACTATATTCAACTTTTTTAATAATTCAAGAAAGGTAACACCTTAGAAATACTCGTTTCTGTATCTCAAGAGACAGATGTTTACCAACAAATCTTGAAAACATACAATCATACCTAACCCAGGTGTCCTAGACAGCTACGTGTATACTAAGACATGGAATACAATTGTCTGGGGTTTTTCCCCTCGATTGTGGTTCATTTTTTTGTTTGTTTGTTTGCCTTATAATAATGTTGTTGCTGGATTTCACTCATAATTAACACCATCTGTACCATCTTCCATCTTTCTGGTATTCCGTTGCCTGCAGAGGATACATTGCATTGCAGACCTACCTAGCTTCACCTGTAGCACGCCATTATGAAAGCAATGAATCTTAGCTATGGACATTATTATTATTATGTCTGAAAATCAGTTTAAAGGGTGCTGACCAAGTCTTTATAGACCACATATTTTATCATTTGCCAAGAATCAGCAGTAGGAAGAGCTGAAGTTATATTTCTGCTATAATAGCAAAAAACAGGTGACACCTGTCACTCCCATTTGACTATTGAGAAGTTAATAAAACCAAGTTTGCTTTAGGAATTAACTCTCTATTTTTCCCTCTTATTGTAAAGGAGAAGTGAGGAGAACAAATCCAACTGGATTTACTTCAGCATGGGACAAAATTTATCAGCCCACAGAAATGGCCAGAAATTGCTGCAGTATTACCAAAGTTAAAATGAACAAAAAATTCAAAATTGGCAAGGAGACTGGCGACAGGCTACCATGTGGGATTTGGATAATCTGTATTATTTCCCCAGAATTCTCATTATGGAGGGAATAATACTGTTTTATTCTACTTGCCAAGATACAGACCATTGTAATTTTAGCAATTTGAGCAATGGTAAATATCATCTAACAACATTTCCTTGAACCAGATCCCAGAATTTAAAGTCAGCTTCTTCATGCCTATTCATACATCATGAACAAAATGTATATATATTAAGCCTAATGTGTACTTGAAGTAAGAAGGTATGCTCCAGTGACCACTTAGTGTGGGTTAATGAGTGAACAAGACAAAGAACAGTTTTATAAATACAATTAAATATTTTTGCATGAGTAAATTTAATGAAAAGTAGGAAGGGCTGATGCAAAGCTTAGTGTTATTTAAGTCCTACTTAATTCTTCAAATATGAAGGTTAAAATGCTATGTAGAATCTGTGTGCAGTCAAAATACTGGTAAACACAATACTTAAGAGCACAGGAGCCTGAACTGCAAGGGATGTCCTCAACAAAATGATACAGCATAGCTCTAAAACTGTTTATTGGAGCAAAAAACAGCATTCTTTTAAAACTACAAGACATATAAACGAAAAAAATACATTCACAACACTTACAACAATATTAATCAAACTATAACCTGAAGCTTATAATAATATTTATTAGAATATTATGTGAACTAACAAAATCAAAGATCAAAACACTGAACCTTCTCTAAGAACTATATTTCTGATCATCTTAGAAACATCTTAATTGTTTTATAAATCAGGGCACTGAGATTCCCTCAAAATTCAGATGTAGCAGCACTGAATTGTTTGATTTACAGTTGAAAATTCAATTGCTTTTTTCCCCTCAGGGCCATGAAACCAAGAAAGAGTCACCAAATTTTCTGCAGATTTGTCCAGGTAATGCAAAAAAAGCTGATTGATTTGTAATGATAATAAGAAACTGATATCTAAAAGGACTTGATTTTGGGGCATTTACACAAACTTACTGAATTACTCAGTTAAACTTCATGCCTCAGGCATATCTGTAAAAGGGTTAACACAACCTAAACAAATGAGAAAAATGTGAATTCTCTTGGCCAGTGACAGTCTGTATCTGTAACAGATTTAAATAAATAAACCTCATCTATAGAACATTTTGCTGCACTAAATCAAATATCTTTCAGAAGGCAGAAGAGCAGCAGTAGCAAACAAGCAGCAAAGCCAAACATGATACACAATCACAACATATACTCAAATATTCCCATAGAATAAAAAAGTTCATAAGAACTTGAGATAAAATGCCACTTAAGAAAAAGATTTTTTGCTAGTAACACATTCCAAGAGAACTTGCTAATGACACTTTTCCTCACATGGGAAATTCCTCAATTAGAATATTTATTTCCAATGCATCCTTCTTAATCTATTCCCATACAATGGCAAAAAAACTGTGAATCCTCCAAAATAAGAAACCAGACTTTTAATTTTGCATTGTGTTATTAAGCAATTTCTAGTATAGCATCCCTGACATCTGTGTTTCCAGCTAATCTGGCTACTAAGCAAGTAGGTAACAAAGATTGGCTTCACTCTAAATATTAAAGACAAGACCAAAAAACTGAACTGAAAGGCACCACAGGAGACAGATGAAGCTCAAGAAAACTGCATTCCAGAAGGGAATGACAATCCTTTCTAAAAGTCATCCACATAAAGAAAGAACACATGCATACAATTAATGTGTCGTTAGGTTGGAGTGCATTTTTATGCAGCCAAATATGTATGTGGATACTTTTTATATATGCATTTAATAAAAGCTGGACAAAAGAATGAATAATGACGCATCAGACAGAATATCAGCAGTTTAGTATCTTAACAATTAAAGATGTTTTCCTTTTTCTTATAAAATTATTTGATTAATGGTTGAAATTAACTTTGTGGTTCACTGTCAAAGAACACTGTCTCAATAAACTATATCCTAGAGCCATAAAGATAAGTAATCTGATCAATTAAAACTGTGGTTTAAATTGCATTATCCCATACTCTTCAGGGATTAATTCACAATTAATGTAATCCCAGATGGGCCAAGCTCTCACTCTCCCATAGAGTAGAGGATGGTAAGTGTCAATCAAAGCTTTGTTTGTGGTGGCTGAAAGTACATCTTTGTGCTCTCTCTCCTGTTGTGGCATTGATGAAAGGGGTGTGGAGATGCGGAGCATATGTAGGGTATTTTCAGATAGTTTTAGACACTTGGAAAGTTTTAAGGAAAATTTTAATTCAGGTTTCCTGGATAGCAGATCTAGGCAAATGGGATTTTATACAATCAGTATGAATAGGAGAAAGTACTTCTTTACGTTCTATGTATCTGAGATTTCAAAAGTAGAGTTATCTATAAGTTTAACTTTATTTTTTTCCACCTATAAAAAGAAATAAAGCTGTCTGATTAAGAAGGCAAAAGTTGAGAGCAAGCTCAGGGCTCAGCATGAACCTATAGGCTGTGTGTACATTTGCATAAATCTTCCCATTCACATTGCCACTGTTATTCTTGGATCCAGCTGTTTTACACTCATTGCCAGATGGCACTTTTATGTACAATTCTCATCAAGTACAATACGTAACACAGTATTGGAAAAAATTAGCTATTTAGGAATAACTACACTGGTGCCTCTGAAAATACAAACTCCAAAAACTGAAAAACACATGCAAGTAGAACATATCAAGTAAATTGTGTTTTAATGTTTTCACCTTGCCATTGATGGGTTCTATTATTTCTACACTGATGTCAGTTTTTAGCGAAGAGACTCCAGTAAATGAGGTAAATTTCAAGAGACAGGATAATAATAACTGGTCATTAGAAAGCAAGCTCTTTGGCAAAAAATAAATTAAATTTCTGTCCCTCAAAAGCAAAGCTTATATCTATGGTTGCATATTACATTGCATTGCACCCCAGAAGAGAAAACAAAACAAGAGTAGAAAAGGATATTAACATCCTGAACAGTTTCCATGCTACTGACAGAACAAGAAATAGAAAATGGGAGCCCTGAGCTACCAGTTTAGTGAGGAGTTCTCCACTAGTGCTTTTACTGACCATGCCTAAAGATGATAATGGTAAGCAAATGTTACTCTCTACTCTGAGTCACTAATTCAGTACAATATGCAGAGGTCAGGATGACAAACGGAAATGAAAATAGACAATACATCTTTAATGCTGATGTAAATAGAACTCAGAGAATTACTTCTATATGTATTTGTTAAAATACCTTTTACATGCAGAAAAATAAACAGAAGTGGATGCAGGAAGGAGGAAGGTTGTGAAAACTACTTATAAAAAAAGTATGGAAAATGAGAAAGTATTGGCAAGTATCAAGCTCTCTATTTTTCTGCAGACCGTTCACCAGACTCTAGAGAACCATCTAAAGAGTGCACATCAAGTCAGATTTTCCCCGGAGGAATGAAGGATAATTCCATATTTCCTTACCTTGAAGAATTAAATTATGACAAATTTTAAAAGGAATGTGAATTAGAAAAGAATGATTATTAGGATACATAATGCTATTCTGTACTAAAGTAGATCACTTTCTTAAGCAAAATTTTTCTAACTAAATGCTTATGACTTCTTTGAATGTTCCGCTTTTATTGAAACTAAAAATGGAAGACAGACATTAAAGTGAAGGAATCTCTAAAAATAAAAATTTGATTATTTGGTTATTTGTTACCTAGAGATCAAAAAAAGTATGTGGGTGATATTTATAATACCTCTTTGGCAAATGTTTCACATTTAACTGCTATTTCCAGTACTGAAAAACACCATTGTCCAAGAAAACAGTATTTCATGAAGGAGATTCAACAAATAAAGGAAGGAAGAAGTCTAGTCCTTGTTACTAAGTGAAACATTTCCTATCAGGACATGAGCAGATTTAATTGACAGGGATGCCAAGACAGTAACTTCTCAGCTAAATAAATCCCCAGCTCAAGGATTGAAATCTTCCAGTGAAAGCGTACATTTGCACTTTAAAGAAAAATATTCAATATACATCTTGTGGTACTACGAGACAATGATTCAAGTTGGTGGCTTGTAAAAAGTAGAAGCACTGAAAAAACAACAGAATAATTTTAATGAAGAGTATTAGAATAATCCCTATAGTTTTCAAAATGAATAACCTTCATTCTTTCCATGATGATTATTTTTGAGATTTTGTTTAGAACCTTTCTTAAAAGGTGAGTTAAATACTGCTTTTTACTAAGAAAAGTCAATTCAGATTAAAGTAGATGTATTGGATCATAACTGTGCCTATATTTTATAATGGAGTATGGTGCAGAGATCTTAAGTTTGTGCCAGAACCAGAATTAGTACAGACATATTGTATAGCACCACAAAACTGCTTAATTGGCTCTGCCGAGATGTAGGACTAGCTGGTATGGAGGATACTATGTTGATGAAACTGCACTATTTTCTGACCTCAGATCTCTCCAAATAGCATTGCACTGGACATGCCATTTCATGCAGCACTAGCCTGGTAGAGCGTCTGTTAGAGTGGTGAACTGGGTAGCATAGAAATACTCTTAGTTTACAGCTGTGATGGCATTCATTTCGCCTGCAGTCACCTTCTTTCTATCGTGGATACAGCAGATGGAGCAATGGGTAGTATCTTCACTATGAGCCTTATTGACTTCCTCAGCATCTTCCACTAGAACTATTCGTGACACACATCCTTGCCTGACAAAACTCAGTGGTCTTTCCACTCTTTTCCCTTCCATCACCATTTAGAAAGTGGTGGTGTTAAACCCATCTTTCTTGATGTCTGTTTTGTACGAAGTTCCTTTGTAGACATATCTGCCATTGCATCTGCAAAACCACTGACAGATTAAGAGTCTTGAATGAGTAGGTCATTGGCATTTTGTTTTAGATAAATGCTTACACTAGTACTCATCAGCTTTGAATTGAAGACATGATTTTTGTCACTCTTTGCATAAGATGAAATGACAGCTTAATGTCCCATGGCACATGAGGAATACAACAGCTATAGAATGCATTGTCAAGGAAAGCACACAATGGTATATGTCACTATCTGTCTGGTGTGCGCACTAGATCCTGTTTGTCTCCACTGCTCCCGGCCAAGCCATCTTCTGCATTGTTCCAGTTGTTTTTTTGAGGATATCACAAGCCTTCCTCTCACCCTACCTACATTACTTCCTGTTTGACCAAACTCTAAAAGGAATGAGTTTTACTAATCATGCACTTGGGGATCTTAAATAGACTGATCTTTCACTACATGTGATTCTGCATTGCTGAAATGGGTGTCAGGTCATCTCCTAACAGGATTAAAGCAGAATTTTTCACGTCAGGGATACATCTGGGGAGTTTCAATGCTGAATTCTAACCTGAATTTTGTAAATACTAATGAGCATTAAAAAAACAAAACAAAACAAAACAAACCCCAAAAATTCCACCCCAAAAGTCTCATGTATGTGTGGGAAGAAAGTAGGGTAAGAGAGAAGGGGGAGAAAACAAAGGAAAAGTGTGAAAGTAGAGTATATTAACTTGAGGTTACTGAATTTAAACTGCAGCAGGGAGTTAAATGTTGGCTGAAACCCCAGAGAAACCTACAGTTAAAATACTTTTCTACCTCCATTGAGAGAGTAGCCAATAAGCTGGTAGCAGTACATGGATTATGTGGCCCACGGAAAGGTTAAGGACCCCAGAGAAATCTCCCATGCTGTCAGTTTTGCTCTCCTTGAGGAAAACAATCGAACAAAGGCTTCTACAATGCAGTGCCTAAAAATCATTATACAATCCATTAGTTTCACAAAAGACAATTACCTCGACAAATAGCTCTATTTTGTTAGTCTGAAATTGAAATATAAGCGGAAACAGGTTTTATTCTATTTGACACTTTTGACTTGGATATGTCGGGCACCCAGAAGCTTTGCCATTGTGCTTTAAAAGTTTTAAATAAGATCTTCAGAAAAGCATCACCTTAGGCACTTCAGTGGTGACATATTAAAAAAAAAAATGCTAAAATTAATGAGAACACTCACCACAACATTAAGAAGGAAAAAGTATTGTCCTAACTTCAAGGGAGCTGAAAACAGAACTTGAGTTTTCCCACCACTTGGCTCCTCTCCACAAAGAAAATCTCTACCTTAGTTATTTGTGTTGTGCTTGACACATCTAGGCTACCAAGGTATGGCTTGAAACTCACACTCCACGTATTCAAGAATGCATTTTGGTGGTGCTACCACCTACCTAAGTATCAGTATGTACAAATGTCAACAGTGAAATGTCCGATTTTCTGAGTCACGTAAGACTTGTTTTAGAACAAAACCACTGCCATTACAGACAGCCAAGGCTGGCTCACATGGAGTGCCGCCAGCATACCATCTTAATCATCACAGTAATGGTAAGCCTAAAACTAGTTTGGACAAAAGCAGTAAAGTAGTCCTAGAGCTTTAAAATGCTATGGATACTTCAGCATATAAACCTCCCAAAATAACTGGATTCAACAGCATAATATTAAGTCCCTTTTTATTGGTTTCTTCTGTGTTAGGCTACCAATTTACCTGGTATACCACTGACAGTGTCCAACTTGATATGAAAACAAGGGTGGAGTATGAATAATACCAAAGAGAGGATATCCCAGTTACACTGGTTTCTATCAAACCATCACATATCTCAAAGGTCAAGATCAAACTTTCTGTTGCCTGGCCAAAACTGCAAAGCTATATGATAATGTTGGTGTAAATCTAAAAAAATATTGAGATGCTTAGCAGATTTTTCCTGGCTCATCTTATCTTGGGAGAAATCTATCAAACCCAGTAGTCGGAAATCTGAACAGATATGCAAGATATAGTGCTCATGCTAATTCATTCACAGTTTTTCAGAAGTGTCCCTGTCAGTCTCCTGCAAACTGCTATTTTTGGCAAATATTCTTTCCCTGTATTTCTCATCCTACTTTTGAATTTGAAAGATTCTACATATGCCCAATAAACATAAAAAAATAGTGTCGCAACAGTATGTATAATCTCAACACACAAAAGTAGTTTTTCTCTCTATTCGTTCTACAGATCCAATGTGACCGTGTTCAATCTAGTTTATTTAAGATCTTTTTCCCATTCTTGAGTTATTTTGGTAGACCATGCACTATTATAAAGTTCTTCGCAATCAGGCAATGAGACCAAGCACTGATTTGAAGTAGATGAATGGAGCAATTTAAAGATGCATAATTGCTGCAGGAAAGGAGAATGTACTAGAATACTCACTTTGATGAATCTATGAAGTATATTACAAGAGCACCAATACTAAGAGCGAAGACTAAGACAACCTACAAAAGAAAAGAAAAGAAAAGAGATTTAACAGTGTTAAAGTCAAACATTTACTCTTTTACACACAAAAAAGACAAGGAAAATTAATCTTAAACTAGTAATTTTTTTTTTTTCATTTCAGCTGTCATTTTCTTTAGAAAGCTGTTCCTACTTCAATTTCAAACACTATATATTATCTTAGAGTGTTTTCTTGCATTGAAAAAGACACAAACAAGTTGAATCCTATTTCAGGGAAACCCAGTATACAATCAGGTCCTAAATCCTAACCTCTGCTAAACTATATTGTTCAATTTCAAATGGCAAGCAATCCAACTCTATGTCATTTAAATCACACTGTAGCTTTATCAGACCTAAAATTGAAACAACAGATTCAGCCTATAGCAGGAGTTTTGAGCTGAAGAATGCCAAAATGACCATTTAATGCTGAAAATGAAATTTGAGAAACTTAATTCGTAATCTGTTTAGGACTCTATAACACTCTTCTCATGCTTTCAAGTTTTGCAAAATACACAAAGCTGGACTTTTATTTTCCATTTCACGTAGCAAGTCTCAGGTTACAACATTCAGCCATTGCCTATTTGTTAAAGGAGTTGTCTAGGAAAAAAAAAAACAGCATAACTACACCAACCTTGTATTTTAGTTATATCCGATCCCATAATAATCATCACTGTGCTGCTTAAATAAAGTTATATAGATTCAGGGTAAGATCTTCCAAGACACTTAAGGAATTTAAGAGTTCTATGACAATTCATAGAATTGTCATAAATGCAAATATCTAAATTTTGCAAGAAGCTCCAGATTCCCATGCTACACCAAACAGCAAAATATGTATGCAAAACCACAGCATTCCCCTACTGTAATATATATCTGATTTTAAATCCAGGCTTGCTTTCTCTTCTGTTGTACCAAAACACATATCTAACATTACAATTCATAATGTCCCCAAAATCACAGAAAGAGCATCAGAAGATAATAGAATCTTAAATACCATTTTTATCCTGCTAGCAGAGAAACACATATTTTTCCTTTGCTAAGTGACGGAGGTATTGAGTTGAAAACATCAAGTGTGTGGAAAAAAGCAGGGCCTGAACCAATCAGGTTAGAGTTATATTAAAATTTTCTAAAATAAAATTAATGCCCTTCCATGCTATATAAACCCATTTGATAGAGACTCAGATGCAGGATTTTTCCTGTACTCCCATCTAAAAAAAGCTGAAAGCAACCTGGCTATTCAGACCCAGAAAAAACAATAAGTGAGTTTAGGTCTAGATTCAGATAAGAGTCTTTGTTAGATTCTCATGGGAGATAATGTCTATTTTGGGAAATTTACTATGCTTGAAAAGAGGTAAGAACACAGACAGACTGATACCCCAAACTCACAGCAACTAGAAACTAAGGGAGGAAAAAACCCATGTAAGTATGCGAATTATTGCCTTTTTTGTTAACCAGGCCATGGGGAGAGAAGCTTACTCTCTCTGTTTATTATTCCAATGCATTTGGCACAACATTGCAATTGCTACACATCTATTATAACTTCTCTCTGTCTAGAAGGAAAGAATGTTTTAATTTATAACTTACTGTTTGTTTAAGATTGAGAAATGTGAAGTCATATGCTAGCAGCCACACTGACTAAGCACTTAGTATCAAGTTAAAAATAAACACTAATCTGATTAAAGGAAAGAGGGGGAAAAATATGGAATAATCACTGCCTATCCTTAAATCTTTCCTTAAAAAAAAAATCCAGACACAGAGTTCAACAAAAGTCTACAATGCCTTTTTGAGGCAGGACTCTGAGAAACTGCAGATAAAATCCACTTAAAGAAAACTGTAAAAAATGTTTTGCTTTCCACTGCTAGCAAGATGCTCCAGAAGAACTTTGGTCTGTTGCAGTCAAACTGCAGTACAAACTTTATACATCCACATTAAGGACAGAAAGGAAAAAAGAAAAAAAAAATAAGGGCAACATAAGAAAGCTTCAGGGAAATTACAGACAGAGAAAGTACTCTCAGAATTAAGCCATGATAACCATAAAGGGGAGCAGCACACCTTCCAGGACCAGGCCTACGTAACAAAAATGATGATATTGATAATCCAACGGGTGGCACTGTTCCCCCTGCGACTGCATTGAATTAATGTTCTGGCATTATTGAAGAAACATGGGAAAATGGAAAGGTTGTTCACATTAGAGAGGAGGGCTCCGGTGAACACATCCACAACAATGAGTAACGTAAGGACTCTAGAGCAGGAGCTTCAATCTCTCATTACCCTGTAACTTTTGAACATTCTGTGGAACACGAAACAAAACTCATTGAAGTTTCAAAGTCAATTTCTTGCTTATACAATATTGAACTATCCAAACATCATTAATACAAAACAGCATAGAACTAAGAGGTAAAACAAGAAATAAAAATGGAATAGTTGTCTATTTGTATATTTCTCTCAACATCAAGTATTAGAATAAGAAGTATACAGCAAAACTGAAAAGCTTTCAGGAATCCTGTAACCCCTAACACTTCAGGGCACCAGAGAGTCCTTTTTTTGTTACCTGATGACAATCTGTGCTGTACTGCTCCTCAGAGATGTCTGTCTGAAACTCTTTGCATTCTAAGGTTAGATTTTTCAACCCTAAAACTGCTATACTGCTTAGAATATATTAAGTTGTTAATTATTAATATTTTTAGAATTTCACTTAATTTCTATATCCATACAGTAAATACCATTAATGAGCTACTGAGCTTTTTATTACGATACTTTGAAATAAAGCTCTATTAGCTTTTATATTTCAAATTGCCAAAGGAGAATATATACTATTTCTTATGACCATAAAGCTACGTTCTCACAGATCCATTAATTTTGGAACACCAAATTTTGCAGTACTGTCAGTAGCCTGAAGCTTTGATCTAATTTCAATGAAAATTTACACAATTTAAATATAAAAAACAAACTTCCCTTAACCATAAAAATGGAAATCAATTGTACTTCTGTCATAGATAAATAGAATTTACCTGTCTGGATTTGTTAGGAAAAAAGCATGCATTTCTAAGTACACTTCAGCTGCAAGTTACATTTAAGTAGGAATTCCTTAATCCTTGCTTGGCAACCCCAGCATTAATTTGAAGACTTGAATATACACCAGCATCTGTGAAATTATCACAGTTTAACAAAAGACTTGAGCAAATCTAGACCATAGAAAAGCCAAAATGGCTTACTTAAATTGATGTCTCATTAACTAACAACCTATATGCAAACAACAAAATTCAGAAAGCATTCCATGTAGGCAAAGCCATAAGTGGTAAGAAATTATGCACTGCAGCTGATATTAACAGCTGGGTAATTAATATCTCTTAGGTTACTATAAATACAAATTAAGGAAGTGCTATTTACTATAATGCAATATAGATTCTTGCTCTAAAAATAAGTGTTCTCCACTCTTTTTTTTTGGTAGCACTTAATGAATTAATATGTTTTTATTAATATGACCTTCGGACCCATCACAGTGAACTAATTCATATTAGTTCAGCCAACAAAATAGTCTTCAGAACTTTATGATTGCCCAAGACACATAAAATGTTACATATATTTTTACAGCAATCAATAGTAAATTTTTATTTAGAGGCTTTTCTTTCACCATACCCTGATACCCAGGAGTGAGGATCTCTGAAATCCATCAGCAAGACCTAGTACCATGCTCCAGATTGAGCTGTACACTGACTTGTCTCTGGGCTTAAACACATTGCTCTGAATCCAGTCTCTCTGCTTCTGCTCTTTACCTGGTCCCTCCCAGCCCAATGTATAACTAATTAAACCAACAAAGATAAAAGTACAAATTATCTACTATCTATTTTATGCGGTCGTGAATTTCCAGGGGCTCTTAAAAGGTCATTCTACCTCATTCAGGTTTGCAAGATCATATTTCTTACTGATGAAACGCACTCTTAATATCTTCCAGAACAACTGTATACAATACCAGCTTCTCTTTAAAGAAAACTATCTAACCACATACCAGTAGCCATGAGCCCTTACAAGAGCAAACCAGGAAATACAAGCAAATGAGGGCTGAAGTGGGTGAACAGGAGGAGAAAAAGTGGCAAAATAATGAAAAGAGAAAATAAGATACCATCTTGTTTCTACCAGCAAAAAAATAATAAATGAAAAGTTCAAACAAGGATTCTAAGAAACTGGGAAAGTTCCCATTGCTTACCTTTACTCACAAATATAGGGAAACAGATTTTGCAGTTAATATAGTCTCTATATAAGAGCCATGCTTGATGGAACATAATGCTGTGAAGAAGCAGCAGTGATATATGCATTGGTTCTCAAGTGAGTACAGGCAAAGTGTAAATTCTACAGCCAGCACCTGCTGTTGACAACAGGATACAGGTTAACAGCTATGAAGCTCAAGGAAGGTGCCTGCTGGGTAGCGTTCTAGCTCGTAAATCTGTCTTGGTGACTTAGTGATTCTCCCATTTTGCATGCTGAAGAGGCAGGTGGTGCAGGGGAAAAATAAAATAAATAAATAAATAAGAAACCACAAGAAAAATCTCCCCAAACCCATATTTCTACTATTTCTTCTGTACTTTGAACGTCAGATAGGATTCAACATCTGATTCTAGAAGGAACTAAGCACCTCCAAGCTAGACAGTGAGCAACCCAACCTTTCAGCGAAGTCAGAAAAGGTTCAAGAGCACACAAGTTTGAAAAGCCTTTACTAACTCTTAGTTTTGAGCCTGAAGCAATTAAGATACTAAATCCAAACTTTGCAACTTTGATAGCCACATTAAAATTTCTTAGAAGCCCAAACACTTAACAATGTTTGCATGCAAGTTATTTCCTGTCAATTACACTTTCTGCTTTTAAATGTTGTTTACCTTTATTACACAACAAGGAATTAACTAAAAAGTTAATTATCCATTAAATTCTAAAGTAAATAAATTAGTCACCAACATGCATTAAAAAGAGTACTGGAAATTTTGGCAGCCTTTATGAGATTCTTTGCTATATAAATTTTCCCCTTCACCAAAGCTCATATAAACTTACCACTTAACCAGAAAAGTCAAAGTTTATCCAAAAGAGGAGGTGAAGGGGAGTGAGAAACGACCATTAGATAAACCAACAGGCAAAGTCTCGGTGAATTTCTCCAGGAAAATTCATAGCAAGGATTTTATTTTAAAAATAAAAGGCAGCAGTAAATTAGGTCAGCATGAGCTCTGGATGATGATCATGAGCAATTAGAAGACTTGGTTATTATCCCGAGTTCTGCCACTCATGTGGTGTGTGACCAAAAGCATATTATTTGACCTGTCCAGGCTTTCTATTCTCCCTCCTGCTTTCATCTGGCAAGGACACTGCATGTCAACTCATTAGGGCAACAGCTGTCTTTCATTACAGGTGTTTGCAATGGATCTAGCACAGCTGAGACCTCGACTGCTGCCACAACAATAACACCAAGGCTGAGCAGGACACTATGCAGTAATGTCAGCACTACCTGTGAGAGCAAAGGGACTTTATTTATTAAAGGGTTTTATATCTCTAAGATAATAGGTGTCTCTCTATTTTATATCTCTAAGATAAACTTCTGCTTTATCTATCTGGAATCAAATTTTTGGTCCTATTAAGCCACTACAGAGCATTAAAATGTATTTATTGTAATATGTCTTTAAAAAAAAAGTTCATATTTAATGCATCTCTTCTTACAGAATTGCCTAATAGTAATAAGAAATATAAAAAGAAAATTCCTGGGAGAGAACAGATACACAAGGGTTACCCACACTCCCCTCTCCCCCCCAAAAAATACGTCAGCCACATATTCGGTTCCCACATATTGAACTTATGCATCAGAACAGTAATTTCAGTATTACCTGAAAGGTACAGGTAAGATGCATGGTAAAGGCCTGAATCACTGTCAGCTTGCCTAACTATTAATAACTGTAGTGAATAATTAAGGTAACAAGTCACTAGGAATAGGATCACAGCTCTGAATAAAACCACACAACGCAGAATTAGCAATTCAGCCTGTCTGCCATCAGCTACATTTTATTCTCTCTCCAATAAAAAATTCAACTTTCTTACATACACTTTAACAGACTATCTCTCATTTGAGCAGACTGCTTGAAATTAAAAAAGGATGCTGTGGGATCAAAGTTCAGGCATCACCCAGGAATATGAAAAATCAAAACAGGAAATAAACCAAAGAAAATTAGTATCTTAACACACTTTTGTTTTCCTCACACATTCCCAATTTCATCTGAGGAAGAATTTTTAAAAATGAAATATCTTTGCTATGTCTTGTTCTGTACATGCTTCTAATACCTATTAATATTTCAACTTTATTTTTCTTTCTTTATACAAAGTGATTTTTTTTCTCAACTTTCCACTGACATATTGACAATAAAATGAAAATTTTTGTTCAATCCATAAATCTGAAAAGACTGAGATTTTCTAATTAGTGAAAAAATACAAGACAAAAAGTCCCATCTGTTAATGGTGCTCTGTAGCTTGAAGTTAATTAGGTTTGCTGGGAGAGTGCCTGGCAATATGACCAATTAAAGTGCATGCAACTTTTCCAATTCAGTATTTAATTTTGTTAGTCAAAAAATAGCAGTACTTGCTATCACAATGTGCCATTTTCTAAAGCTAAATGCATAGCATTATATCTATATAAATACATGCATGTACATATATATGGGGTTTTTTTAACTCCAAACTAAAAGGTCCTTTCTCCAGACTACCTAGCAATCATTCAAGTCACCTCCCATTAAGGTCAACAAAAATTAAATTCATTTTTTTGTATATTGGTAAAAGTGTAACCCACACTTATTTCCAGTGGATGCATGACTGGCTCTACAGTCACACCAAGCAAGAGTTTTGTTGGTAACTGTCACATACAAACTATTCTTCAAGTTGTTGATGTCCTCATTTTCAAGTTCCTCATAGTCTGACTGTAGAAAAGGGCCATCAGTGAGCCTGCTGGAATGTCATTTTAGAGTAATGAGTGACTGACTTGCCAAACAATGAAATCACACTAACTGAAAAGCAAACAAGCTCAACTGTAAAACTGCTCAAAGGTAAAAGAACCCAGCCCTAGCGGATGGTCCACATACATACAACATACACATACAACATACAACACAGCAGGGGAGTAGCACTTGGTGGTGGTTGATTATTCACAGTTGCATCCCCAGTGCTAGGCCTGGGGAAAGCCTCTGCTTATTCAGTCACTCCCTGAAACGTGGCTCATGGTAATTAATTCTTTTGTTTGCTTCTATGTTCCTATGTTTCAATTGTGACAGAAGGCTATTTATTTCCAGAGGAGGAATTGGAATCAAATAACTTCAGATGGAACTCTTTGTTCTAATAATATCTCTAGAGATTGAGGTAAGTGCGATGAAGAAGAAAGCAAAGAGTCTTACACTTTCTGGTATAGTGCCTACACAAAAAGATCTCCACCTGTGCATGGAACATCTTGAAAAGTATAAAAGTGCACTAATTTATGGAAAGAATAAAACAGACACGAGGTTGCCCCAAAATCATAACCGGAATCTGTATAGTTAATTTAGAAAATAATCTAACTGCAATGGCTCAACATCAGGGAAATTAATCCCCTGAAACAAAGAGGAAAACAAGCACGGTCTGTATCAGTAGAAGTAATAATTTGCCAACAGTTAACACACACCTGTATCTGGAATACTACAATACAGAACTGAAAAGTAATAAACTGCAAAAAAAAATATATATATACACACACACACTGGCAAATACTGTCTTTTTAAATTATGCAATTTTCTATTTCTTAATTGGTATTTGTTTAAAACAAACAAAAACACTCCAAAACCCAAGCAAACAAATTTCTTCTCTTTACTTCAATATACTGTACTCCACAGCAGTTCCAATCAGCAATTCGATAACTGAACAACCACATAAGAGAACATCCAAGAAATTGACAAGAAAAAAACAAGATGGAAAACAAACAATGGGGATAAAAATGCCAGAAAATAATAATATAATAGGGTAAAGAAAATGCTGTGTCTTTTAAATGTTGAAATCAGACATGTATTTCTGGAGATAAGGGTTTGGGGTAAAAAACCACTAGCAAGTGCTCTCAGGAACAAATAAAGTTGCAAATGTGGACCTTCTAGAATTTAGGCCTGATCCTCCAATCCATACTAACACTGCTGCTAAAGGAACATCAAGCTTTATTGCCATGTCATAAGAAATCACTAAAAGAAACTATATTTCTTTGAGAATGGACCGCTTTGAAGATCACTTGTAATGAAACTATTTACTTTACACATTCAAATTAATGCTGTATCGTATTGCAGACAAAAGGAATCCTCACATTCTTCAGTCATTTTGACATCAGTCCTACATGTAACCTACACGACAGACAGTCATGTCAATAAATGATGAAAGAGGAATTAGACAAGGACTAAGAGGTTAATTCCTCTTGCTGAGGTTTTATGACTGAAGGAGTTGGGTAAGTTCATTTACTCAGATTTGCTGTTGCTATTCCCAAGTTTTCAAATAGCAGAAACTCCACAAACACAGAAACAATTCCCTCCCTTTTTCAATTATTTAGGTTCTTCGTCACAAGAACCCACACGTACAGCAAAGGGGAGTGCAGCTGGGGAATTATTCTCTGGAAAAAAAAAATATAAATGGAAAGCTCCTGGCTTCAGTAAAGCCCAGTGAAATTTCACTCAAGGAAAAGACTGAATGAAGAAGTGGTCAATCATTTAGCATACCAAAAAGCATCTGAATGCTTGTCAAGGAATGTACTTTGAAAAAGTATGAAAACAAAACACAGTCTTCAAAAGAGAAAAGAATCACTACTAAATGCATCTGATTAACTGCAAAACCAGTTTTCTGCTGCAACACTCAACATTGCAGCTCTCATCTTCCATTTAACATTACATAATGTCTTTTGTAATATAAAGATAATTTCCAGAATTGTAATATTTCTCCTTCCATTCCAAAACAAACATAGAGTATAACAAGTGCTGATACACATGAAAGAATGAAGCCATGTATTCATTGGTCAAGTTCTTCTATAAGTTTAGGAAAATCCATAGCTGTTTTATAGACTCCTAAAGGGCGGTAGCCCATCAACAACACAACTCTTTCATAGGGACTACTTCAGAGATTTGCATGAGGATTTGCAAGAGCACACTGTGTCAAAATTCATGCTGCTTGGTGATTAGGCACAGCTTACTGTCAACTACATCAGAAGCTTTCTTGTGGCAATTTAATGAAATATCAAAAACTGGACATTAATGAACAAAATCAATGCGAGGAAACCATGGTAAATAGGAAGGGGGAAAACTATTGTTGCTGGAGTGAAACAACATAGCGTTTTTGAAAGTCACCTTTGCAAGCATCTTTTTTCCTCTTTTTTCTCTGGCATTGTTTGTCCTTCAGTCATTTTGCCAAAATTGATAGCTTTGACTGATAGCCACAGGAAAACATCTCTCATACCAATCTGCTTTGAAGACTGAAAAATTGGCTTTTTTGATCATTAGGAATAAATCTAAACCTACTTAATCACTCAGCTTTATATGAGAATTTGTGAATACAAAAAGCTGCCTTTAATTAGTGTACAAAAGAAAACTATTTGAAGAGTAAGTCTGAGCAGTGACTGTAAATTGTAGCACTGACTGAATTTTAGTCATTGCACAGACTTAATATGCCTGATAATTCTATACAAGAGCATATAACTGAAGTGATCCGAAAACAGAAAATAAAACCAGCATAATATTTTTCCAGAGGCTATTTCAACATATAATTCTCATCAGAACTCTCAATTACCATAACAACATAAATATAAACAATGTGAGCTTTTATGGTTTTAGACTAATTTGAACTGAAAAGCCTGCCAATTAATTCTTTGACACAGTCATTAATCATGAGATATGAGACCTCTATGTAATTAGATAATAAAATTTAGCAATTTCACTGGAGCAGCTAAACCTAAATCAGACAAACATTCAGGGTTGTGGTTATCTTGGTTTATTGGGAAGCATTCACTTATGGTAGGAAAGCCATTTTCAATGGGCTTTGGAAGTGAACTGAATAACTTCATACAGTGGTTTCTGCTCCTTTTTAAAAAACATGAGCATAAAAATTTTCCTTTTATCTTCTGTAAAATCTGCACAAGTAAAGTTACTTGCTACTACAGATGAAATCTTGATTCAAATTTGGTGCAAGGCTGCACTCCTACATGGAGGTCTCTTCACACTTTGGTATTTCAGAGAAAGGCATGGAAGCCTTTGATACCATCAGTCACAGGCATTGGTGATTTCCATACTGTAATCATCAAGGAAATGTTGATGGCATGTTGTGAATATCATTAATCTGGAACTATGATTCAACATCATGTACCAAATGATGAGAAATTCATGAGGTATGAAGTGGAATCAATGATTTGCAACCATCACTAAAGACCAATGCAGAAAACAAATGATGTAGCAACGATGTAGCTAGCAAAGGTAAAAAGTTATTTTTACACAACAAACCTTTACTTGTGGTAAATACTTTTTTTTTTAGTTTTGAGGGGTAGGATGAAAAGAGCAGTTTCTCTGTAAGGATACAACGACTGATTTATTCAGCAAACTTATTTCCTGCAAATGAGTTTTCCTGTGTTGCAATGTGGTTGTAACTTGAAAACTGAAAACTTTTTAGTCAGCCTTTTTAATGTAGTCTAACGATAAAATCATATTATTGAAGGCTTGCAGAACAAACATTCAATGTAACTTTCTTGAATAGTCTTGTTTACTACCCTTGCTTTTAAAATTCATACAGCAGTGACCACTAAATCTGGCCTTGAAACCAACTGTTACCTCAGCTGATCTTTTCTCTTGCTAGTGACAACACTAAGGCAGGTCCTTTAACTTTCACTCTCTGATGTTGTGGCTTTTGTTCTTTTTACATAAGATGGTAAGTTTAATTCAAAGACAACTTTTCAGACATCCCTTCCTCTGGGTCGATAGTCTTTGCACCTTTACCTGGCTTTGCCGGCCTCTGGTAGCTCCCACCAGCATCCTTATTCTTCTTACAGACACTGTCTTGAGGATGGCAACCTAGAAAATAGGCTGCCTTCCTGAATGCTTTATACGGGCCCCTGTGAAGGTCTAAGGCTGTACGACTAATATGTTTCATTCTGGAATGGTCTTATTCACAGATATTAAAAACAGAGGGTGGAGAATGAGGAACATACAACTTCATCATATGTTCTGCCTCATAACTGTCAGCTGGTACATAATTGTTCCCCTGTTCTGCACACTTGCTTCAGCCTGGCTATATTCTCTTTCTGAAGAGCTTTTTAGATGTAACAGTTTAAATCTTTAGTCTGAAATGAGAAGTTTCTCTCTCCAAGGTGTAGGCTCAGCTCCTTTCCTCCATTGCACTGAATCATCAGATCCACTTCCTTGATGCTCAGCCTCCCCTGAAGACCCTGCTGTTCTTCTCTTTTAGTGAAGGGTGAAGGAAATTGTGGCAGGTGAAAGAAAAGGAGCACCCGTAGTGGGTGGTCTATTTATTTTTTGTATCACACCAAAATCCCAGCAACCCTTGGGCTCTGCCAATGACCTTCCTCCTACACTGAACTAGCTCACTGTACATACATCCCCTGCACAAGACCAAAAAGTGGAAAAAAAACAAGAAAAGAATCAAATGTAGTCCAATTACACTTAAAAAGCGCTTACACTAAATCTGCGTTTGAGAAATATTTATACTTTGGTGATGACACTGCACAAGAACAAACACTATCAAGTCTTAATACTAACAAATAATTTTCTTTCTCAACAGCTTGGCTGACATGCTTCCTCTCTGACTCCCAGAGCTGGAAGAAAGAGCTTTCAGCACTCATAATTCCAAACATCAAATTAAGTTAAAATTCCTATTGCTGATTGCCTAAAACCTCAGAATCTCTCTCTGATCAAAACAATCTTGCAACAAACACCTATGTAAACGCGTGCCAAGGCAACTGAACACTGCTGACTCAGAAGGGAAGTCCACCTACTGATTCATTACCATGACTGCCAGCAACACTGATGTATTCTTTGGAGATCTCTTGTTTAAGCAGTTTTTCAATTCATAGTTTGGTTTCTTATTGTGGTTCCAGGTATATTAAACACCAGGAAGACCAAACATACATCTAAATCTGCTTATATACCTGACTTTAAAGCTGCAGCTTTTTCTTAACTACGAGAGCCATAGCAGGAGGTCACTAGTAACAAGAACATGATGCGGAGCTATTCCGTGATGTAACACATGGCCAGGAGGACAGGCCTCTGTGAATGAGCAAAGGCTTTGTTAGAATGGGTGACACACACTGTTTGCACTGACAAGGCAACCCCGAGACAGGTGCTCCGTCGCCGACAGTGAAGTTTTAAGTTGCACATTAACAGAGCAAACTGTCTTATTTTTGTTCCAATTCTGCGTTGGATCAGAAGCAAATGAGCATTGTACTGAATTATATAGAGCACCTGATTAGATTGTGTTAAGTCTGATCACTTTACATATGTTCCCAGAACAAAGCCCTTTGTGTGATTCAAGAGAATCACACAGAGCTCAGCCCCTTTATTTGCAAAAACCAGTAGTCAGTAAATCACCTTCTTCACAAATCTGCCAACCCAATCTGAAAAAAGGCAAGTCTGCACAGCAAACATTTTTGGATGATACCTGCACAGGCACATTTAAACTATAACGAGTTAATTAATTCTATGAAAAAATAAAATATTGAACTGAACTAGTTGAATAATACCTTATTGATAATTTTAATTTCTGAAATATTTTAATGGAAAAAGTAGAATAACAATTAAACAGATGCACAAAGGTAACACAAGCAAACCCCTTCTTCCTCTCCCCTACATCACAAAAGAATGAAGGCTGAAAAAAATATATGAAGTCCTCCAATGCCCTTCAAAATTTTAACATTTTATAAAAATCTTACAATTTTAAAGCAAAGACTTTCTCATACAGCAATGTAACGGGTATCAGACCAAAACTAAACAGAGCAAATTCTAAATCTATATTTAAGCCTTCATTTAATAGTATAACAATTTTAACTTTTCATTAAAAGTTTTTTGCTTCCTTGCAAACAACAGGAGCCAGTACAGTCACTTGAGCTCAGTTAATGTTTTGAAAGGTTTCTTCAAGACCACAGAGAATAGAAACTTACTGTGTTAAAATTAGAGTTTAGGAAAAGCATTCCAACACCCAGGGAAAAAAAAAAAAAAAACAAAAAAAAACCACCACGAAACAAACCAAAACAAATTGATAGTGTCTAACTTAAAATGCTTTTTTTCTTCTGTGATTTTATGAAAAAAAACTCCTCCATTTTTTTGTTTCTGCAATCAAAAAGGTACTGAGTGATAAAAGCTCAAATACCATTTTAAAGGATAAAATTCTCAGTCCATTAGCTTGAGAAAATGCCATTTTTTATATTAAGGCCCCAGGACTCGTGAAGGAGCTCTTCAAGCACTTGTAAGAGCAGCTGAGTGTGCCTAAGTTCCTATTTTTGAGAGCTATAAATTGTTCATAAACAGACATATCTTGGAGCTAATACACTTACATGCCTTTTCAAAAAGCATTTGAGGTGAGTTCTTATCAAGAGGTTCGATGAACTTGCAGAAACATTGCCCTTCTCCATAAACTCCTAGAAAAGCTCCAAGTTCAGCAAAACCCTATTTCATTCAGTGAAACACATTATTACCAAAGAAAACCAAACAAATCAAACTAATCTCTTCTGTGTTACTTGTAGTCCGCTCTTGACAGTACCACTTGATAGTTTATCATGAGTCTTGTCAAATTGTATCAGTTTGGTCTGTCATTCCAGTTTATGTCCTGTTTCCAGAGACATGATAATATGAACATCTCAGATTTCATTAAAAATAAAGAATAAAAAAATAAAAAAACACAACCACCACCACATTTTTTCTCAGCTCATCTAGTTTTAAATTAGAAGGTAATAAAATTTGCCCACAGTGAATAACTTTAATGGTTGAAATACCTGATTTAACACAAAGAAACCTCACTGTTTTTAAAATGTATCATTTTGAAGATCTTTTGAATGCAGACTTAGGCATGGTAAATGCTTTGGAAGCTGCGTTATTGACAATATTGTTTATTTTATGTTACAAAGCTGGTGATCTTGAACACCACCACCTACTTTTACAGGATTGTTTAGTTTCATAGTGCAGTCTATGCAAGAATTTTAAAACAAAAAAGAAATTTTAAAACTAGAAAAATCTTCTAGAAAAGTTACCACATTCAAAATTTACCACCAGGTGCACTCTGCTAAATTTATGACAACAGCTTAAGTCCTCCCACCACAGTAAATTATTTGCAAATGGCTGTAGTTTTTGCAACACTTGAATAAAGAATAACAATATATATACTATAATGTAAGGTACAGTGAAGCTTAGAATACCTAAAAAGTAAAAATAATGTCAAACTCTTCAGAAGAAAAACAATTGTCAAAATACATAGCTTACATGATCCATATCTTTCTAATGCAGTAGATGACCCAAAAAATGGAAAATAATGAGCACAAAGATATGTCAGGTTCCAATGATAAAATTGCACTTTCCTTCTCATAAACACCATGAAATGAAGAATGCTATAATGCATTATATGATGACTGAATGAACTTTTTCTCCTGGAAATTTTCAGGCAAAACACGTTTGATTATGTTTAACAGCATTATATTTTAAGAAAAGAAAAAAAAATAAAATCAATTAAACAACTCTTCAGTGGAAGCATACCTATAGGAATAAGAATTTCCTCAAAGATGGTAAGTCCACCCATTTCAGAAAAGCCAATGGTCAGTGGGAAAGGTATTTACCCAAGATACATAAGGGTTTTTTTATCTTCTTTAAAATACAGATGTTAAATCTGCATCTCTCTCAATTCCTCCAGTCTGAGATGTTCTATTTTGTGTAAATCATTAAATATCCTTTGGAAGAGGAACATACCATATCTCCCACAAACAAGTTAAGTGATATAATTAGTCTTCTCCTGAGAGGAGTTCTTGCAGTCTCCTTTTTCTCCCATCAGTCTCTCCACCTTTTAATTTTGAATTATTATTTTCAAGTAATATGTTTTATCCCAAAGCATACTGAAAATTTTGCAGAACTGGTCAACTCTTTACTACTGAGATTCAAGTTCTTGCATTTTAGTTTTGGGGTGGTTGGGTGTTTTTTTTTTTTCCAGGAGTACATAGACAACATTTAGATTAGAACATTTTTTACTTTACTACTGTTTAGAGTTACTACGAAACTGACCTGTAGAATATTATATCCCTAGGGACACTGCAGAGGTACCTTATTACAATTAGTCTCTATTATTAGATAGGGGGAGTTGCACAATTCAGGTATAAAATTAGAAACTCCTGTGAATTTTATATGTTGCAGTCTTGTGCAAGATATGAGATTTATCAAGTTATTTGTATCTTTGGCCAAAAATCTCTGAACATATTTGAGTTTCCCTCCTTCAAGGATTCAAACTGCACTACAGGACAATTTTATCAGGGAAGCTAATGCTGAGCCTTCAAATCCTGTACCTCACAATACGTCTGTCCACTTACCTGAAAAGAAGGATTATGTTTTGTTTCTTTGATAAATCTCTGAACTAACATTAATCTCTTAACTAACATTAATAGTTTGTTCAAATTCAGTTTTGATATATATGTGAATGTGTACATATTTTACTCTCTCATAAATGTAGATCTTCATGCAAACACTTGTTTTGGTGAAGTTAGATAATAACTAGCAGAGAATAACTTGTGGGCACTGTGTAAAAGGTGACAGGAAGAAAAAGTCACTGTCTTTTTTTATAGTTGCCAGTTCTGCTCATTTATCTGGTTTTGGCAGTGAAACATATTATTTTTTGCCAAAGAAAATACAAGCACTGACATTGTGCTGAGGCTAGCAAATTATGCAGGACTTCGTTTCATCAAAGCAAATTGCAGCAAAACTGCCAAAAAACCAGCAGTGATCCATTACACATCAAAAGACAGGCAGCTTAAGACCAGCTCCATTTACTATCCAACAAATTGAAGAGTCTAATGCCTTCAGCATAAAGCTTTGGTAAGTAGTTGTCCACTTTAATCAGATTTGTGCAAACTGTATTCTTTGGCTGGTTACAGGGTTTGAATTCGTGGATTTTCTTTACACAATCAAATTTATTTTATGATTTATCTCTCCCATTAAAAAAGATTTATTAAGTGATCCAATCACTCCAGACAAAATTCTGGGATTATATAACTTTAAAAGTAACATTAAGTTTTATAATTCATAGAATAGCATAGGTTCCTTCACCAATAAATAACCTCCTTTTCTGACACTCTAAAAGAATTTCTACACAAGGAAGGAAAAAAAAAAAAAAAAAAAGAGATGGAGGGGAAAAAAAAGCAGTTTCACACCAGAGAAAATCAAACTTGAAGGGAAAATGGAGGCTGTAGAGGTAGGACAAGGCATAATGGTTTTAAACTGAAAGAGGCTCGGTTTATACTAGATATAAAGAAGAAATTCTTTACTATGATGGTGGTGAGTCACTGACACAGGTTACCCAGGGAAGCTGTGGATGCCCCATCCCTGGAAGTGTTCGAGGCCAGGCTGGATGGGCCTTTGAACAACCTGGTCTAGGGGAATTTGTCACTGCCTGCAGGGAGGGTTGAAACTACATCATCTTTAAAGGTTCCTTCCAACCCAAACCATTCAGTGATTCCATGATTCTAAATGTTCATTATTTTCCATTAGTTACAAGGCCAAAGTAATTAAAAAAAAAAAAAAAAGTGTTACTATTCCAGTTAGCTACTTAATCTGTCCCAAAAAGCCAGATGCTAGCAAAGATGTAAAATCAGGGGGTTTATCGTAATAACTTTAAATAACCGTTGTCATAATAACTTGAAATAGATTTCATTTCTTTTATTGTTTTGTTTTTTTTTTTTTTTTTCTTCGAGGACAGTGAGTATGCCTTTTTATCTAGAAGCAGGAACAGATGACAGAATTTACTCCTCTCTCCTTTATCTTTATCCAGCCAACTGCTGAACACCCTGGGTTTCTGTCAGCTTCAATGGAATCTACATTTCTCAGTTTCACTATACTGTATTACTGACGGCAAAGGATTTTTCCAGAATACAATAAATCACATTAATAACTAATGCTTGTGTTCTAAATAAATGAAGTAAGTTCATTAAGTAAAGTAAGTAAAGGAAAATAGAGGCTGACTATCAGCTAAACAATAAGTTCTATTGATCTGCACATAGAATCTAAAGGGAAGAAATGCTGCTGCCATCAAAAGTAACTTCAGTTTGAAATAAACTAATTTTGGCATACATAAACCAGATACTCGCAGTTTAAATACTTTAGAAAAGTTATATCAGAAAGTCAAAGAACACGTATGTGTGGGAGTAGCAACAGGATTAGCAAGAGCATGACTGACACCTTGCAAACAAAAATCTTCCTTAATGGCCAAACAAATTAAAGGTACATCAAACTATTGCTCATTAACTCATGTGTCCTCCAATAGTACTCGATTTTACATAGAACTTATGCTTTCTGTTATATCTGGGTTTGTTTTTTATTTACCTTGTGAAAATTATGGATATTTTTATCTAGGAAATATATTTAATAAGGTATAAGCTTTATTTTAAAAAATACCTATACAATTCAAATTGGCTCAACAAAGTACCTTAAAATAATATGCTATAGCTAGAGGTCCTGCAGTAATATAAAGGTAGACCAGAACAACAAAACTCTCTCTTTCTGGTGCTATAAGGCCAGATATTTAATGTCAGTAACAAATACAATTTAGGCTTTTTAAAAAGAGGGCAAGATTTTCATATGAATCATCTCCCATTTCAATAATCTTGACATTAAAAAATGCTTGGCAAAGTTAGTATCTGAGCACTTTTTAAAATCCTGTCTTTAACAGCAATGATTCAGTTATAGGATTTTCTCATTTTGTCCAGAAGCTTTTAAACCCTGTGGCCAGATCAATGTCCATATATTTGATGCTCATTCTGTAGTCTCCTGATGAATGCAGAAACTAGAAAAGAAGAATGTATGTTACAGAAGTGCATTGCTATCTTTTTGTCACAGAAAAAAAAAAGAGAAATTGTTATTACTCTGTGATGCCAAAGTGTTTTCAGTATATGAATTGCATTTTCTCATGTAGACATAGACAGAAAGTATAAGGATTTTATAATCATAGCCTTGTTTATTCTGTATTTGTTCATGTCCTCAAAATACTGCCTCTAGCAGACTGACGAAAAGCCCAGGCTTTCATCTTTTTTACAATGATAGGAAACATTTTAATGGACAAAAGCTCTTGCCTTCAACTAAAGCAACTGAAGCTGCCCGACTGAAGCAAAATTCAAAGGAGAGTCTGAAATACTGCTTTCAAGAACGCTCTGGTATGGTAGTGGAAAGCACAAAAATTCAGGGAGTTTTACAGGTTTCCAAGCTCAGGCTATACATGGCAGTTTAGGATCTAGATTGCTATAAAACTGTATTAGTTTGCTTGGCAATGTTCTGGTAGCAGGAGGGGCTACTGGGGTGGCTTCTGTGAGAAGCTGCTAGAAGATTCTCCTGTGTCTGATAGCGCTGCTGGCCAAAGCCGAGCCAAACAGCGATGGTGGTAGCACCTCTGCCATAACATATTTAAGAAGGGGGAAAAACTGCTGCACAACAGCAGCAGCAGCAGAATAACTGAGGGAAACAACCCTGCAGACACCAAGGCCAGCGATGGAGTGAGAGAAGGCAGAAATTCTCTTGCAAGCCATGGTGAAGACCATGGTGAGACAGGCTGTCCCCCTGCAGTCCATGGAGGTTAACAGTGGAGCAGATATCCACCGGCAGTCCATGGAGGAGCCCACCCTGGAGCAGGTGGATGCCTGAAGAAGGCTGTAACCCCATGGAGAGCCTGCACTGGAGCAGGCTCTTGGCAGGACCTGTGGACCCATGGAGACAGAAGCCCACGCTGGAGCAGGCTGGCTGGCAGGATTTATGACCCTGCAAGGGACCCACAATGAAGCAGTCTCTTCCTGAAGAACTGCACCCCATGGAAGAGACCCACATTGGAGCATTTTGTGAAGAACTGCACACTGTGTGAAGGACTCATGTTGGAGAAATTCATGGAGGACTGTCTCCTGTGGAAGGGACCTCACACTGGAGCCAGGGAAAAATGTGAGGAGTCCTCTCTCCCTGAGGAGAAAGGAGCAGCAGAAATAGCATGTGACCACAACCCCCATTTCCCTGACCCCTTGTGACATTGGAGGGGAGGAGGCAGATAAATCAGGAGTAAAGTTAAGACCAGGAACAAGACAGGGGTGGGGGGAAAGTGTTTTAAGATTTTTTTATATGTCATTACCTTACTCTTATTTGATTGGCAATAAACTAGATTTTTTCCTCAAGTTGAGTCTGTTTTGCCTGTGACAGTAATTGCTGAGTGATCTCCCTGTCCTTATCTTCACCCATGAGCTTTTTGTCATGTTTTCTCTCCCTTGTCTAGTTGAGGAGGGGAGCAATACAGCAGGTTGGTGGTCACCTGGCAGGATCAACTCACCACAAAACCACAGAACAAGTCCATTCCCTTGCTTTACCTCCATTTCTGTGAGATGGTGATCTTCCAGTATCCGAGTTTTGAGACTAATTTTCTGTGTAATTGGGTGGCCCTATTGGAAGGAGATAGATTACTCTGTACTTTAGATCTACTGCCCTCTTTGTGGCACAGAAGGAGGAAGGCTGTGTCTGGGGAAAGGCAGAAAGCAAAACACAGACAGAACTAAAGAAGAAGTAATGGAACATGCCCAATGTATACATTAGCTTCTATTCAGCTTTCAAATCCCACACCTCTTAAATTTTTCTGTTTATAGCATGCACATTTTCTTCACACTATTTCTTTCACACCATGTGGGCTGACACAGTTGAAAAGTAGGCCATACAAGTTTTGCATGAATAGTGCACTTCAAAAATTGTTCTGGCACTTTGTTTAAGGAGCCAGGTTGTTCTCTGCTGGTCCTTGCACAACAAGATGTGTTTTGAATCTGTGACCTATTACATTTGAACTTCCTGTTGGAAGACCACAATTAACCTTGATTATGTGAAAAGTTAACTTGTTTTAAAAATGTACAAAGACTTTCAAGATTAGCTTTGTCTAAAATTCACTTCAATTTCAACTTCCACTTCAAGTAATGAACTTGAGAGAACCTGGATTATCTTTTTCCCTATACCAAATCAAACTCCACTTTGAACCAACAACTCACACTCATCCAGCTTCATTATCCTATTTTTCAGTGGTATGACAACTTCAAGCTCTTTAGTTTTAATGAACGACAGTGTAGCAGCACGCATTAGTCAGCTTTTTAATGTCACTGCAATAAAGTTGCATTAGCTGTGAGCTTGAGAGCTCCTTTAGCTGCAATTTCATGGACTCTAGTTTATAGTACATCCATGTGCACTTTTCTACACCATATGGAAGCAACTTGCCACTCATTACCAATCAAACAAAAGCAAACTCCCTAATCAAAACCCTTCTTTTTTTCAGTTAAATGCTTTCATCGACAGTTTTGCATGATTTCTTAGAGTTATAATTTGGAGAGGCCCGTAAAGCTCAGTGATGACAATGATAAATATAAAACAGATATAGATAAAAAGTTTCAAGTTTGGATGCTGCAGATGATGGAAATTGTGCATGGTCAGCAGTGTCAAAGCGACACTCGCTCAGATGTCTTAATGGATTAAGCTTCCAAATATCTAAAAATCTGGTGCACACAAACAGATAACAGAAAAGAACATTCAACAACACTTAAAACACTTGAAAAATGAATTTTAAAATATCATTATATGTTATTTTTTCCACTTCAAAACAAAGTCAGACAGACTTATCAGCATCATTCAGTTCAGAAAGCTTACTTAAGCCATGGTTAAAGGTAAATCTTACAGCATGAAGTACTGCTCTTTTGCATTCATCAACTGGATAAACTGGTTTTGTCCAATATTTTTTCTTCAAAAAATACACATTTGGTGCAACCAAAGTTATGAAAACCTGTATTTTTCTGTATTATTTGGAGTAGAAAAGACAAAGTATTATTTCAACCACTTCAAAAATATATCTGTGGTTTTATTTCACGAATTATTGTATTCTAATAGATAAGTGTTATTTAATTAAGAAATAAGAAGATTATTTATTGATTTGTGAAAAATCTAAAATAGTATCAAATGCAACGCTAATTGCACCAACTTGTCAGATGTCACAAAAATAACCTAGCCTGTTAGCTGTTTCCATCAGTTATTCTTTTACAGCCTCTACTTTGTTTCAAAGTGCATCTGCTTATTACTGTTAAAGTATTATCCATCTGGAAATACATCTTCCTCTCAAGGGCCTTGCTGATTTACTAACTAGCAACAACTAACCTCAGTGAGTTTCCAGTTTGCAAAGACACTCATTAAAATTCACGTTTTTAAGCATTTACTGCTTTGTTCCCAAAGCAAACACTGGAAAGAGCTTTTGGGGGAAGGAAAATAAATAAACCTTCCAAAGAATCTTATGAACAAGTAACAAAACAGAAAGTACATTACCAGGTTTAGCTCATTGTTCTTAGCTCCAATATGGTGTCACAGCATAACAAGGCAATTAATGTATAATGCATTAATCGTGAAAGGATCAGTTTCCATTATGTGAATGAAACCGTATCTACACTCTGTCTCAGTCTATGCCTTTTTATGCAGAGCTGGTATGGGGACAAAGAGAAACTTGTGATGTTTGGAGTGACAAATTTTCAATTCCTCCAAGAGATCCAACTTGAATTTAAACTGAATTAAAAAACTGTACCTTTATTCTAATGTAATGCCCCATCAAGCAGTATCTAACTTAAGCCTACACTAGCAAATATCCTCTAAACCTTTACGAAACTTTAAAAAGCAAAAATTTCAGAGAATTTTAACCCCATACCAACATAATTCACTTTTATCAGCTTTCTTGTCATCCTAAATTACATTCCACAAGCTAGAAAGAAGAGGCAGCATATTCTCTATTGTCTCTTCCATCGATATTTTTTCTATAAGATTCTGTTCTTTCTTTTATGCCTTACGTTTATCCCACAGTTTTCCCACAGACATTTTTTCTTCATGAAAGATGTTCTTCAGACTTTTAGGTAAGAAAGTTTTGTGGTCCATGCATCTAGACCACTGTAAACAGGTGTGTGTGGGCTATTTGCCATGACTAGGGACAGCGTCTGATTCTGCCAAGTGTGGAGATTCCTACTCGGCTCCCTGCTTTCCTGTTAACTGGCAGTAACTGCTTGTGGCAAATGTGCTTGTTCTGTCTTTCACAAAAGAACTCCCACACAGGGAATACCTCCTGTCCACAGTAATTATTTGGGTAGACGTACTTATCTGAGTCATGGGTCAGTGACTGCATACAGATAGATACTAGCCCTGGACTGAGAAGAGGCAAATTTCTGGATCACATGCACAGCCAGAGCAAGTCTGCCTTTCTGAGTCATTCTGCCTTGAAAATGACATCTGTGCTGCACTGATGGTCACGTAACATAGAGGTACAAGTAGCCTTCTATTGGTGTTATCCAAATGAACAACAGCAATGTGTCTCGGTGAGTTTACAGGGTACATTAAAAGCAACAAAGAGCATTACTCAAACAATTACTTAAGGCTGTCATCCTTCTTGTTAAATACTACTTTACATATTCAATTTTTCATTGAAACAGAAAGAACTATTTGGAAGATACTGCATAATACTTGAATGGGGGCAGGTGTGCATGTGGTGGTTTTTTCAACACACACGTGCACAAAGTTCACAAAAAAAGCTACTCAACCTACATAAATATCCTACATGGATGTTCACTGGAAAGTTGCACGGTTTTGTCACCCAACACACATTAAAATAAGAAAAATGATATATACGTGATAATGGGAAATAAGATTGTCTTAGAAAAATTAAGATGTTACAGTATTTAAAACTTTGTACTAGCATGCCCTGATACATAACCATACCTCTAAGCACTGTAACATGAATATGTCTTCCAATACCTCACTTCTAATCACCCACTTGGCTCCAGAATTTCTGTTCTATTGAAGAAGGGAATTTCTTCATCTATTAGTGGAAAAGATGTCAGCCAGAATATAAACTCTCTAACATATTTTCACAGCTTCTTGATTTGCATTACTTTGACTCCAATTTAAATCTGTTTTGGTAATCCATTTTAGTGCTTTTAGGGGGAGCTGTGGATGTTCTGATTCAATGTGACTAATGTGTCCTAATGACTTCCAGAGCAGAATGAGAACAATTTTGATTCCAGAGATGATAATACAATTGATGACATACAGATTTGAGTCAGTCATGGTTTCCTATGTATGTTGTTTCTCTCATTTTCAAACCTCATCTGTTTAAAAAAAAAATTCTCTTTATTGAGCTGCTCATATCACTGGAATCAGATGAAAATTCATCATATGATATTTATTTTGAGTTTAAGAATTTTTTTTAAAATGAAGCTTTTTAAAAAATATATATTGTACACTATCCATAGCACAAAGGAGGACATACTCAGAATCAGACCAAATTGTGCTTAACTAAGAAATGAGCTAGCTAATGGGATTAACAAAGAGATTTACAGCCTTTCTCTTAGAAGATGAAGTTTGACAATAAACAGAGTTATTGCTTCAGAGTTGTATAACTCTTATAGTTGTATAACAAAAGTATAACATATTTCTTAATGATTGCACATTCCTCATCTTATCTACTTACAGCATAAATATTACCTTCCCCTTTGCTAGAACTTCTGAGAAGCTGAATATGAGGAGCGGGACTGAAATGTCTCTTAAAAAGCGTTTCTCCTCTATACCTGGAGAAGCAGACAATCACATATGCTAAGTTACCTGCTCAGTTTCTAGGTGCTTCAATCTATTTCAATTGTGGGCCTTAGAAGAAAAATTGATTTTAAAAAAAACCCAACATACTCACATGTATTACATTTTAGATATATCATAAACAAAAATGTAGAATTTCAAGAAAATTCAAGTATTTCAAGTATTTCAAGAAAATAGTGCTCTTGCAGACTATTACAGACTAGTGAAACCAATTTGACTTTTTAAGCCTTTGCTTCTCACCTTCATTGCTTTATTTTTTGTTGAGAGTCAGCCAATTAAAAATGTACTTTCTAAATCGAGGTGAAGCTTGTGGTTTGATTTCTTTTTAGAGGGGCAGAAGAATCCTTGTAGAAGAAATGTAAAAAGCATGTCCCTATGGACAATATGATGGTGTTGATTCTGTGCTCGCTTTAATTGCCATCTCTTTCCTTCTGTGTTCTTTCTTCAAAATCTCCTGTGGCTTTTTTCCACTCACCCTACTATGTTTTTCACTGTTTTTTTCCTCTGCTTCCAACCCACACATCAACTTCAACTTCTGCCAAGAGAATTTTAAGCCATTAACCGCTGCATCAGATTCTCATACTACAACATTTAACTGAATTCAACATCTCATTCATATATATTACCATAAAATAAATTAAGAAAAAGACTAGAACAACTGCTCTGGAATAATGGAGAGCCTTAATTTTCTAGAGTTTGATAATTTCACTTGGTAGATAAACATACTGAAGGGATAAACATGCATTAATCAGGATTGGAATTTCCATGTAGTCATGATTTTTTTGTTGTTGTTGTGGGGTTTTTTAGACATTTACATTAAAAGGGTGTATATATACAAGAAGAATGACACAAGAGTGATTAAGCACTTATTGCATTGTGCTTACTTTTCAAACACTGAAATATTATTTGAAACAAAATTTTCACCAGGAAGCTGAATACCATCCTAACATGTCCACTGCCAGTCATTAAAAAAGACATTTCCATGAGAGGTCAGTGCAACACTGAAACACATCTCCCAGAGAGATTATAGAATCTCTGCGCATGGAGGCTGTTAAAACTCAGCTAAATAAAACCACAGCTGACCTAATCCCTTTGGTAGATCAGCACTGCAAGGACTCATTCATGCCAAAACTTTTGCAAAGTTGTCTAAATTATATGTTAAAATAATCTCTTGGGGAGTCTCTAACTAAAGGGGTCTGAACATTTCACGATGGCCAAGTTAACCTGGAGAGTAAACTTAAGTTCATTTTATTACGGAGTTGCAGTCTGCATCTCTTATATCAGAACTATGACATTATTGTATTGTGCCATATTTGCAAAATAAAGAGACATGATAAACCAAATTGCATTAGTTACCTGTAGAATCCAATACCCTTATTTTAGATAAGATGATGACAAAAAAAGCTAAAAACCATAAGATATTAATTACTTATATGAAAAAGTAAAATGTAAACAAAACCACCATATGTTTTACAACATAATTTTGAAACTTGAGATGAAGAGAATTATCAGTAAGGCACAAGTAGAAACTGAAATGACTGGAAAATAAAACAGAAAGAGTTAGAGTTACTACCCTACAAATGAACAACAAAATGAAACAAAAATATAATGGCTGAAAATTAAGATTTTTTTTTTTAATTGAAGTATTTTTTTACATCTCTTTCAAGGTAACGAGAGTAATGTGGGTGGTTTGATATTTTCAAATTGTATGATGCTGCTTCTCATAGTGATCTTCCCTTAAAATCAAGGTTTTGGTAGTTACAAATGATCACAAATGTAAATCTACTTTAAATAGTCTTTTCAGCTGGAGGCCCTAAGGTCTTTGTTGTAGTTCTTATAAATAGACCTTGACCTAAATATCCCAAGATTAGACAAGCCCTTAAAGAGTTACAGTTAAAAGCATTACCTGAAGAGGATTAGAGTAGACAAGTAGTCACGTTTCATACCAAACTATGACCTTCATCTAACAAAAATGTCACGTTCATTTAGGAAAGGTAACTGTACAAGGAAAGCAGCACTCCTCTCAACCAGTTTTCTCTAAACCATGTGGCTCAGCATATTTGATTTCATTCAGTAAGTGCCATAAATAACAGGGACCTGTATTATGAAACTTCCACTGAATGGAAACCTAGACAAACACTCAGGACTGTATTCTCCCCTTAATGCATATGTAACTTCTGTCATTGCTAATGAAGCCTAATTACACTCATTAGTCCTATTCAACACTTCCTATTCAACTTATTGATTGCAACAGTACTTGTGCTTTAGTGTGCAGCACCAACTACAGCCCACACAAAAGAAAACAATCACCCTATCTCCCTCTTATTAGATTTTTGTTCATCTTCAAAACGTGCTTTTTATTTAGAGGTTGGAGGATGGCGAATGTAATCTGATCTAAAAAAATCAGAAAGCATACTTAAATTTAATAATATTTATTTAAATTTAATAATTTTGTCTCCTCTTTGTTGCTTATTGTATCCTGGCAAATGGAGTCAGGAAAATACTGCAAGTATTTTTCCATGGATTAACTGCATCATCTTAGAGCATCAGTCTTCTGCTGCAAACGCACACAGAAGAGAAGCAGCAGAACCACCTTGCTTCAAATCAAGTTAATTTATCATAAAAAGGCGCAGAAAACAAAATCCTTGGTTGGATAGTAAGATAAATAGGGCACAGGGACAAATAAATTATAATGCAAAGCACTGGTGAGACACAGAGGAAGAAGAGAAAATAGTTTATGATGAGAAATGACTAAGCTTTAACCGGGCTACAGGTTCCCTGATTGTATTACAGAAAGAAAAGCTACTACCATTATGAAATCACTTTAAAATGAAATTCTTTTTTAAAATAAGTCTGTTGAGGGCTTAGCAATTTAAATATAGACTAAGTTAAACCTATTTTTTACTTACTTTACTTACTACTTTACTTTATATTAATGAGGCCATAGCATAGAAAATAATTGCAAATTTATCAACTATAACTAGTGTCTGAGCATTCCATGGCTTCCTAGCATCATCATTTGTTGCTGAACTGGGATCCAAATTCTGAGCTTTGTTTATTTAACTATGATTGCCATTTACTCTGGAAAGGTGAATTAGTACACCGTTACCTGCCTTATGCTGGAGAAAACATGAAAGAATAGCTTGGCAAAATAAAAGCTGACAAAACTATCTCAGCCCTTCTAACCACTTTTATTCCAGAAATACAGGATTATGAATATGATGTTTTTATTAGAACTCAATAATTCACATTAAGTTGAAGACAAGTCCATCAACATTTTATTTTCTGTTTCTTCTCTCTCTTTCACCCAACACTGACTTCCCAGTAATTACACACCAGTTCATACTTATGGCATTAGCCCTCAGAGGTCAGCAGGAGGTTATCAAGGAGACAGAGCAACAGTGATGTAAGCCAAAGGAATAATCTATTGAAAATAATATATTTAGTTGCTTAGGAAATAATGTGGTCACTCAAGCACAGACAGACAGAAAGTAGAGTAATAGACTCTGTTGTGTGTGACTGTAAATTCCCTTCCCTTCATCAACAAATTCATCTTGTTAAATATTAGAGTTTCTATTCGTGTACTGTAAGATCATAGAAAATATTTGAGATGTCAACATTTTCATAAAGTTAAAAAGAAAAATGTATAATCATTCAACATTCTTTTCTGAATCAAGTTCTGTCCAACTTCAAACACCCCTATACACTTAAGAGATATTTTCTGGGCTTGTTAAAGCTTTCACAACCATCCCATGATCATGGTAAAGCATGCACCAAATAGGAAAATACACATCAAACCCAGAGTTGGCATAAATAGAAGCACCTCCATTAACACCAGTTATACTGCGTCTAGTCTCCCTTATAGTGCTTTGGGTCTTGAAAGTCCAAAGCTTTAGGTATCTCCTATAATGAAAAGCTCTTCCATCACTTTGATAAATTACCAGCATATTATAACATTTAAAGAGCAAGCAGTGCTACAACTACCCATTTATCTTCTCCTCAAAACTCCAGGAACACTACAGTAAAGGTGTTCTGAGCAATAATGTGTTTCACATGTCACATGTATATCAGCACCCTCAGCATGTTAGATTCTTTCTGGCTTTGTCAGGTGGACTTCTTGCCAAGATTTCTACAAATTGCCTAAATTTAGACTGTTAGCAGCCAAAAAAAAAGTTTGTTTTTTTTTTTGTATTAACATGTATTGTTGGTGTAATACATATTTTTCTGTAATAATACATGGATATAAAACTAATATTTTGCTTACTTCTGTAATAGGTTAAAGGTAAAATATCACATACAAACTTGCAAAATTTTTTAAAAACAACCGTACATGAGAGCTTTCTCAACCAGTTATTACAAACGGCAGATGATTCTCAGTCCTGGTTCAGGACTGGGACTTAAAGCAACACAGCACCACTGCCTAAGCAGCTGAATATTACATACACTTCCTTCAGCTCTGCATTCTTTTGCAGACTCAGACAACCTCAGTCTTGAGTGAAACAGGGAAAACTCCTATCATTAATTTCAGAATGATGGTTGTTTTGGAACATATTCATTAAGTAAACAGCACCAATTATTATAATTGGCCTGAGGGAAAAGATAAATTTATAGTAATGTCTAATATAATCTGATTCCATTAAAATAACAAACTTAATTCGGGGGAGGTTGGATTATTTCCAACCCCACCCCACCCCCCCCCTTCCTTTTTAAAAAAACAAACAGGGGGAGTACCATTGTTTTCTAGTAGAGCAAAATTTAATTATATTCTCATAAAATCATGCTCTTGTTTATTGTGGCCTCCAGAAGCTCTATTCGTGGGTTAGACTCCTAGGTTGTTAAAGCCAGTATTATTAGCCTACCAGGTTAAGGACAGAAAAATGTTAGTTAAGGGTGTATTGCATTGTCTGTAATTCTTTTCATCTCAAATACACACACCCTGCTGTGGTCTCTGCCTGAGCTCAGCTGTAGCTGAGCCTGTGCCTGGCTATGTACCCAGACCCTTATCCTGACCTGCAGACCTGACTTTTCCCAGCTTCACCTAAGACCCACTTCACAGCTTGTCTGGGAACCTGAACTCTTGGCTGAACATGGTTAGAGTTGCCAAACCTACCCTGTTGTTCTTGTTGGGGTACTGTAGGATGATGCCCCAATCGGTCAAGGGCATGGCTCTGCGTACCTGCCACCCTCAGCTCACTTTCCCTATGGGGCAGCTGGCCCTGTTGCTCCCTGACACAAGTTACTGAGTGTAACAGACACAACGGAAGGCAAAAGTTCTCCAATTAATGTGCACATACAGGGGGAAAGAACACCTGAGATATGCCTCTAATAATTTACAGCCCAACTCTGATTCTGACAACTAAAGATCTAATTGAACATGCTACGTACAAGGTAGAAGGTCATATCTATGGTTTCCAAATTCATTGATCAGCTAAACTGTGGTATGAAGGTATTTGTTCCTTCTTATCTGTAAGGCATATCAATGAAGATTTTTTTCTTGATTAATAATAGATTTTTCTTGATTAATAGGTACAATTCTAACCTGCAGAAAGAGTTACGAGGCATGGGCCTTCAAATTATTCTTTTTTTAAGCAGACTGTTTTTGAAACAATCTTTGCACATTCCCAGCCCCAAAAATAGGCTTGATGGTACAGCTCAACCTCAGAGTAGGAAAAATGCCAAACGAAAACCAAAAGAAACAGTCTACAGACTCTGCCTGAGACACTGAGAAACTTGACTGATTTCAGCTGGACTTCTAGGAACTTGGGAAGCCAAGCGAAACTTGTGCAATGCATAAAATACTATTTAGCAAGCCTTTCTCTAAGTGAAGTCTTACTGGTTCTTGTACAGGTAAGCACTCTTATTTAGACAGAGCACAGTGTAGACTTTCGTTTGCTTCCTCAAACTATTTTGCTCTCTGTTATGTGAGTGAAAGTAGAAACAACAGCAGTTACTTCGCAGCCATACACTGAGAATTTGTTAAGCAAGACTGACCATGGTGAGTACTTGAGAGGAACAAATATGCTTTAAAAATGTTAACAAAAAATACCAAATTTTTTCACAGTACAAAGTTATGCTTAATTTTCTTCAGACCATATCCCTTAGGGAACAGATATCCTTTTTCTTTGTTCCTTTTATACTTCCTCTTATCTTTAAGCTACTGAATATGTATTTCAATTTTTAAAGTGCCATGAGGTAGCCTATGAGTTTACTACATGACCATGTGAGCTGATCAATGGTCAGCATTACAAAATTTACTCATTTTACAAATGTACGGTATGGTAAACAAAATTGAGTATTTAAAGATTACTCTTCCCAAATGTACAAGGCTCATGAATCAGATACTGATTTTTAAATGACTTTGTTTTAAAATTGGATTCAGTGTTCTTTTTAGCTATCTTCTGGTGTAAATTATCTAGAGATTGTGTTTTTAAGCTTGGCTCTGAGATTCTTTAATATATCTTTAATTATCTTTAATGTCTTAAGAAGAAAAAATTTAATATTATTAGACATATACTAAAATTGTCATATTTGTAACTGTTGTGGATGGCCTTTACACAAACACGTATTCAAGTAAAGCCTTCTTCAGTAAAGCATTCTGAGAGCAAAACAATCCATCATTCATGTACCCTAAGGGATCAGGTCATGAAAGGTGAATACAATCCTTGACTCTCATCAAAGACAATTTAAGGCTGACACTTAAAGCTCTAAAACGTAGGGAGATTATTAGAGGCCAATAAAGATGGATGAACTGACACATTCAATTTTTGGAGGCCACAGAAGAACCAGAAACAGCAGAGCTATTTTAATATTGATTAATAACAAAAATTGAATAATCTTTAGTTTTGTTACCAGCAGTCAGCAAAACCCTTAGGACATTTTTGTAAGTTATTCCACAGTAAACGTCTTAACAGATACATGATGTGTCCTCCATTTTTAAAGGATATATTTTACAAAATTATTTTAAGACCAAACTTACAAATTCATTAGCCCAGCATCATTGTGTAATTTCCTAATTTCACTAATATCTGTTCATAGACACATAGAGGTCAAGGATATGGCTTATAAAAGAAATCATATCAAAACCAAATGCAACCAGCCAGCCATAGCGTCACACTCCCAATACTGCAAATTACAAGACTGCAAAGAAACTTTTCAAGGGAAACATACTTAACAGCTAATTAATTTTGTTAGATGAAAAACAAAATACTATAGAGGGTGGACAAAACCAGATTATTTTTTTTCCCATAGATCATTCTATTCAGTTATTTCACAAGTATTCATAGGACTTTTTAAAATCTTGATATCTAGACTGAAAAAATGGATTCTTGTGATGGTATCTGTTCATTCATCTACTCTTTTTGACAGCTGCAATAGAGATCATGAGCTCTGCAGATAACGAACCAATTCATTTTCTTTACGGTATGTTTATACATTGTCTTTTGCAAAACATGCAAAACACAGACTATTACTGCATTTTACATAACAAAAAATAGTGACAGTTAGAGACTTGACAGCGATGTGTCCATTTTCTCCCCGTAATATTTCTGCCTTACAACGTGCTTGGGGCTCTGGCAAGGTATCTTCCATTGCACTGCATATTTGTGATGAAATACTTACTTACTTTTTTCCATTGCTAACACTTTCTTTCCCCAATGAATCTAGGCTCATTATATTCTATTCAGCACTTCTGCTTTAACATTCATGAGGTGATTTGTCAACACTGTGACATGACTATATAAAAGAAACAGATGCAAGGTCCCAGACACCAGCCTGATTAATGAGGAGAATAAATTGTAATGAAAATTCCTAGTGGCTAATGTAGCAGCAAGAAAGAATCAAAAATAAACAAAGACTCCTCTTGTACAAAGTACTTCATATTAGAACTGTGCAAAATATGACGATACTTATCTAAATCTGTGAACATGTCTAAACCAGTAACACTGAAATAGTTCTAAATAATATCAAAGTTATATGATTACAAAAAGAAAAACACATGGGTATGAAAAGAGACACATGGAAAAAAATTCACTGCTTCTGCCTTAGGTTGTTTCCTTTCTGTCAAACTGCCACTATGCTTACCTTGCATATTCCAGTAGATAAACAAGAAAACTCTTCATGGCCTAAATTAACAACCTATGACTTAGTTGCCATTACTAAAACTCAGTGGGATGAATCCCATGGCTGGAGTGCAGCTATTAACAGCTACAGCCCGTTCAGAAGGGGCAGGTGAGGAAGGAGGGGCAGAGGTGTTGCCCTCTACATCAAGAAGTGGATAGAGTGTGAAGAGCTGTCTCGGAAGAATAGCCACAAGCAGGTTGAAAGCTTACGGGTAAGAATTAGAGGTGAAGGCAGCAAAGGGAACCCTTGTGGTTGGTGGCTACTACAGGTGGTCTTAGGGAGGGGAGCCTATTGATGAAGCCGGACTATTTTAGGAAATTTGCACACTGCATAGGTAGTCACTGAAGGTTGAATGTAGATGTATAGAAGAAATTAGAGTAAAAAAGGCAAGTTGTTCAATAGTAAAACTTATTAAGTGTATTTTAACACTCAGTAGAGGTGACTCATAATCAGATGGGAGTAACATATACTGAGTGAGCTACTGGACTGTCAGAAGATTCTGACCTTCAGATTGCCTCTTACAGAAAAGGCTATATTGTTCCTGAAAAGCGTAGCGTCTGGCTAGCTCACTATTTTGAAAAAAAAAAAAAAAAAAAAAAGGTAGTGATCTGTAGCATACATTAATTTTACAAAAGTAATTTTCTTTCTTTTATTATCCGCCTTACAAGCTAAGTTCAATTTTCAAGTTACTGGCCTAGTTCAATGTTCCAAACTGGGAAAGAAAGCACTACAAAATCATATATAGACCAAAGATACACATTTCTATCATTTGCCAAGATGGTATATTCCCCCTGATTGTAGTCAAAAGGTAAGCATTTGATGCCACTTTCACTTTGAACAAAAATTTTCAAACCTTTGACATTAGGAACCTCTTTTGCTAAAGTTAATGTATTTATGTTTTTCAAATACTTTCATTTAATTAAAGCACATATTTTTAAGATGTCTCATGTGACAAATCATAACGTGTAAACCAGGCTCTTGCTCTTAAATGACCACTGGAGTGAGAAACTTACTCTTGCCTTCTTCCTGTTTTTCTAATCCTCTCCCCAGTGTCATGGTAATAGAAGGAGTAGTTTACTTGTCCACTGAAGGATAGCTAAGTGCTCCCTTACCTATCTCCTTTAAAAATTCCATCCAAATATATTATGTATCCATTAGGACTACAGTCTTATTCATTGTTTTGGAAATTCTGGCTAATAAGCATAACCTAAGCTTTCATTCCTTCCCAATCTTATTTTTAGTCCTGTTAGCAGTGGAATAAGACATTATGCTGAATATTGTATGGCCAGCGTATATTCCTCCAAAACTTTTTCTTCTAAGTTCAACCAAATTTGACAAAGCAATTAAGGTCTCAAAATTATTAATATCTTGTATTCTTGATAATCAGCATCTAGAGAGAGTGTAGTAATCCTATTAGTGCTCCTTCTGAGGAAACAGCAGAGAGCTGACCCTTAAGCTCCTTTTATCCACAGGGCAATAGACAGTGGCTAACTGGGCTATTAGCACACACCTAATTCCAGACAACTACAGTATGTCATCTGTGATGTTACTGATAGGTGACACAAGCGAATAAAATAAGTTTAAGAATTATTTTAGGGCATGGGAGGAAGAGGTACAGAATGAGATAGCACTGAGAGTATTGTAACTGCTGGGAAAGTTTCACTGAGATAGAAAAAAAAAAAATAAGTTAAGTGTAAGTTTTGGGTCAAAAGGGGAGCAGGGAGGTCCTGAGGGTATTGCAGTGAGAAGAGTATTACAGATAAACTGTGTTTCACTGGATCCATTAGTTGCACAATGAATAATAATGAAATATTACTTTGAATAACAGCAAACCTTACATATGCACACACAATGTACATTAGCCATAAAAACGCAAGAAGCTAATCATTCAGTCACACACAGAGGTGTCACAGGTGTTGGTTAATTAGATGGATGAGAGGAGTTGAGAGTTCTTTCTAGAGCAAAGTCAGTGCAAATTAATTAAATTTTTGTGAAGGAAATCAAAGAGGAGAAAACTTTAGCTTTGCCGTTCCCAAACTGTAAGTATAGAGAGACACATGAAAGGTATTTCAGACTACATCTCCTTCAGGAGTGAGAAAGCAAACACGAAATTAGATGGGGTAATCATGTCAGTGGCAGAGAAAAGAAACAGCTGATCTTAAGAGGCACTGGTAACCTAGAAATTATGCCTGTGCTTTTAAACTAGGATGGAAATCTCCACACCGAGTATGCTATCAGTCATCTGTATTTTTTTAGCTTTAATATTACTGAATAGCACAGATGTGGACATTTTGGCTTATCATCCTACTTCAAAAATTAATTGGGATAGCTGGAGAAATCTGTCTTGATACTATGCCTAACACCACATTTCAGAGATTCCTCAAGGCAAACAAGAACAGGTTGCCCTACTATGACTCAAGCATATTTTGAATCATACCTGCTATTATAAACTGGCTTGGAGAGTATCTTTATATGTTATTTTTTTGTGCTTTTGGAATGAATAGCTGCTTCTGCTTTCAAATTCCAGCCCTCTGTCTCAAAAACTAAATCAAAATATGTTAAACAGTTACACTGTTCCATACATAAGGAGATATGTGTTCTCTATGCATATGTAGATATATTTTCACATTTCAGAAAAGTCCACTGAAGAAAGCCCAAATTTCAGGAGAAAAGTAAAATATAATGGAGGAGTTTAACAGTAGCCTCACAAAGTAATCCTTATAAATGAAACAGAAGCAGGAAATTCAAATGCCTATCTCTTGCAATAAACTGAACATCCATATATTATATATAAGCTCCAGTAAACAGGTGCATATACCTGGATTTATTAAAAATGCAAGTGTTAGGTTATAGTTTCTTCAGTTATTTAATTGTTCTCCATTACAGGGCAACCTCAAACATACCACTGATATAGAATCACATAGAACTAATAGTATAGTCTTCATCCAAAATACATATTAATAAACGTCCCTTAATGGTAAGCATATTATTTTAACATACTATTTTAAATACATCATTTGAAGTCTTTTGATTTTCTCTCTTTTAGTGGTCTAAAAGTAATTATCATTTTCAGAAACATGGTCTAAAAGCAATTATCAATCATTTTTACAACCAAACCATGTATATGTGTATGCATCTGCAAGAGGGAAGAGCAAGGTAAAATTCTTACTGACATACAATCCTTCTCTGTTCATATTTTTCTGCCATACAACCAGAATTTGCACTACTGAAAGTGATGTGGTTGCCAGAAACATACTTTCCTTTTTTGCAGGGCTCATCTATCTTATCATGCTTTGTTTTGAAATAACCTTAGTTCCACAAAATTCTTACTTCCTCTCAAAATTTTTTCGTTGATGCAGTATATTTACCACCTTCTTTTCTGTCTTCCTGATCTGCCCTGGAAGTTTCAAGGTACAGTCAGACAATGTGTTCGAACGGCAGCAAAAATTTTAAAAAGCCTGAAAACACAGCATAAAGTAGACTTCTCCCTCCCCATAAGCTTCTCCTTGCACCATGCAACACCTGAATTTGCTAACAGGCTGTTTACATATAAGAATTAAAGATTTGACTTAGAGCCCACTGAGCTCAATAGAAGCCTTTCCACTGATGTCATTTGGCTTTGGATCAGGTCCTAAACCAACAGAGGTCATTAGATTGTTCTCTTGTTCCTTGTTTTTTCTCTGCCAGTCACTTCAATTCCACTATGATGCCATAAGACCCGTCATAAAAAATGGACTGACTTTTTACATAGTCACATTAACAAACCCCCATAGCCAGCACAAATATTCAAGCGTATAGCCAATAGAAATATTCAGGCCCATAGATATTCACTTTTCAGTACATTCCAGTTAGTGCCACATCTTGGTTTAGTTAGCTAGCACCAATGAGATCATTTTTGGCTCTTCATTTGCAATTTAGTGTTTGGAAATTAACAGTTTTGAACTCCATTAAGAATTTCAAGACTGGAACAAGCCAGTTTTGCAACATCTCATACCCATTCCAAATACCTCTGAAGTCCTAGCTTATAAATGTCAAGTTTTATGATGTATGATTCTATTTATATACAAATTATGACATAGAAAGGGGTGAATTCTTGAATTTTATTTGCTTTTCTCTAAAGGATTTCCTTCTTTTATGCTTTTTTTTCTTATCTTTCCACGGCGGTTTTCTTTTTGCCTATCACACCCCGTTTATCTGGGTGCTCAAGAACAAAGAAATAGCAACAAAGTACTTCAGAGAATTTGGGAACATTGAATGCAAACTGCACTCTCACTGACCCTCAGAGAAAAAGGTACCTTTAAAATGTATTTTATCTGGGAACAGAAATTATATAATGCCTTTATACAACAGTAGTGATAACGTCTAAAAACTTGCTAAAATCTATTCCACAAAAAAAGCACCTCAGTGATCCTGGAGGTTTGAATAAAATCACAAGCGATTAAAACTGGGTGTGAGACAGACTGTAGATCTGTCTTCATTTCAAACCCCTGTAAGCTCAGCATTGGTCCTTCTAAGACTCTTTGTATGATCCAGAAATAAATCCTGCTATATAGGTTAGAGTGAAACATGAGAGCGACACTGGAAAAGAAACACTGCTTTCTGGGAAAGCAATGCCCAGAAGAGCTTCAGGCTTTAAAGGACTAATAAATCTGGCCTCCTGCAGATGCTGTTTTACTAACTTACCATTTCTTCCCTTAGTGCATCTGTCTGGTTCACTATATACCATGAAATACATTAGGAAGTTCATTATGTCTAAGCTAGTGCTGACTGGAAAATATTACCAGCTAAAAAAAGAA
>JAHREE010000128.1:9872917-9911351 GCA_033628505.1 Tringa tobata | reverse complement strand
TGGGCGAAGAGGAGGGCGAGGAGGGAGAGGGGGGAAGCTCCCTCATTCTTTTGAAAGCATCCTATAATCCTGCTCTTTTTAGATTTTGCTTCTATTTCTCTTAGAGGTGATAAGAACTAAAGACAATTATTGATTATCAGGATACTTTGAACATTTCAAAGAATTAAGCATGTAATTAAAGTCTAGCACAACAACAGTTCTTGATTTGTCCATGCACTACAGAAAACAGCAATAGCCTGTTGGATACTTCTTTGGAGTGACTGTGTGGTCATTACACTGGATATTCAATTTCCTAAGTAGTGAAGCTACTTTAAAACAAAAAAGAAAAAAAAATTTAAGTCTTTCAGGGAGACTTGTGGGGCATCACTGCAAAGTAAATCAGTCAACAAACAATTTAGTCACAAAGCAATGAAGACATTACTCCACGTCCCTGCACATGACACTGGAAACAGGGAATGTTTCAAAATACATTTGGTTAAAGGCTGCCTCTACATTTTAAGTCTATACAAATTATTGAAATATCACTTCATTTAGAGACTAGTAGCCAATGGACTGATTTTTTTAAATTATAGAGGATACATAAGTTTAATTATAAACTGATAGCCAAACATCTATACACACGCAAAAGTCCACACACATATGTATGTACATATGAAATTGGACTTCAGTTGGAAAAGGACTAGGTTTTTCAGAAGCATTTAACCTAACTCTGCTAGAAATAAATAGGTCTCAAATACCTCTATACTTTTAGAAAACTAAAGGAAAGACATTTTATCTTTCCATCTACTAGATCATAAACAACTTTTACCACCAATAAATATATAAATATTAAAGGACAATCTATTTTCCCAAAATAAAGGTGCCAAAATTTCATAGAAGGATCTAATTCATTGTGCTGGTAGACTTATTCAAAGTCCAAGCAGGATGACTTTTATAATTAGATTATCCCCACCACATATTGAGCCTCGAAGCAAATTCCCAGGAAAAACAAGGAAAAAGGCTGAGTCCCCAAAGTACTAAGCTCTACGCAAAGTGCTTGATGTCTCTCTTCATTGAAAACAGCAATAGCAGAAGCTGAAGACAAACTGAGGGTAAGCTGCAAATGCCAATCACATACATACTTGGATAAGAAAGAATTTCAGTATTTCAACAAGATGACCATGAATAAAGGTAAAAATACAGACTGCCTAATTAGTATTTTCATGTTTAAAGACTTTAAAAATTTCTTAGTTGCTTTTTCTAATACTTATGAGGAAGCTGGCCTTGCCAAAGGTAGTAACACCACTGTTGCCAGCTCAAGGATTTTTAAAGTTCAAGGTAAGCTGAAATCTGTATAGCACAGCCTAAAAATTATTCACACAATAAAAAGCCCAATAAATGCTTCCTTGCTTCTAGCAACCACCTGCTCTGCCCATATGAGGCCACTGAAAATCTGGTATAAAACCTACCTTCTTCATTAGTCATTATTCATAGATGAGAGACATGCTCCGTTGGGATGCACCTCCATGACTCAGGAAGTACAGACCACAGCACTCTTTGTTTTTTAAATTGCATGGTCAGTATATGGAGAAAGTAAATTACATTAAAACTCATTCACTAAAGTCATATTCCTGCCTTCATCTAAGGCAGCGCTTTACCCTTTGAAGCATATTGTACAAATATTAGTATTACATTTGATATGTTTTTATTCTATAATCTGGATTCAAAAATCACAGAAACCTATTGTCACTTTCTATCAGAATGGAATAAAGGAGGGAGGAGAATGAGGGAATCACAAAGAGAAATGTTTCTTCACTGTCAATACATTACAACACCAAGGAGAATTTACTTTGTAGTGCTGGCTCAAGCATCTCATGATTCCATGCACAGCAAGCCCTGACATGCAAATAATGACTTAGTGGGGGCTTTAGGAGCTGTCCATGGATAATTCAAATTACTTGCATTCAGTGGATGCCTAATCCCTTAAATATCGCCTTACAATTCTAATTTGATATTAGTCCACAGAACATATCCAATTACAAAGTTTATTTTCACCAAGTTTCTGCCTCTTCATACTAGGCAGTATAATTCATTTTATGGCTTGTTACATTCATCTGCCTACCACTGTGGCATATAGTTCATTGACTATTTTAGGTTTTCCAACAACTTGAATGTAATTAAAAGTCTGCTAGAACATAACAGATGGATTCAATCCTTAAGTGTAATAAAATTGAAGCAACAAGGAGAAGACAGGGTAGGGGGGGAGAGAAAGAAGTAAGTCTAACCCCAACAATAAATGTTCAAGGTTTTGGGATTTGCAATCAATGCAAAAAGTGAATTGATCCAGTAAAGCCACGTTTAAAGACACTGGTCACTCCAAATGACCAGTTACAAACATTAAGATGCATATAAAACAAGGTTAAATGGAGAATTTTATTAATCTAATACTTCTGCCTCCACCACCAATTCAACAGCTCTGCAAAAAAACGTTGGGAAACTTCCCAGCTAGTATTCCACCTTCAAAGTTCAGTTCTTAAGAATGAAGCAAATGAATGATAGCTAATGAAGCTTTGCTGTTAGAACATAGTGCTCATCTGTGTCTAATCTTTGATTAAGTATTACTATTCAGTCTTTTTGCTAGTGTCCTCAGACCTCACAAATTACGACAATTAGCCAGAGCTTGTTGGATGCAGTTACTGAACAGCATACACTGCCAGTGTTCTTATTACATTTGTATTGTGATATGAGGCCCTCAGTCTTCTCAGCTGTCAATCTGTCAATCTCATGCTCTTCTCTAGAATTACATTCACTTAACGAGGAATAAAAAGGATGCAAAATAGTATGATGTCTGCATCTAGCTTCGTGACATCAATGCGTGCATAATTATACACATCACTAAAGATCTTTGTCAATACAACACTATGAGTCAAATATCTGTGAAGATTTCCTCTTTGTCAGAAATTGAAATAAAATGTCCATACAGTCCATGTGCAGAACAGAACAAGGAGCTCAGACTTATTCATTGAATGCCAAGTATCTCTCTGCACATCATGCAAAGAACATCAGACCTATATAATGAAATCCATGATGTCAGCTGCTGTGTCTGGATGCTGTAAAAGGATGCAAAACATCCTGATGCTGTATTTAAATTGACAGGGCTTACTATATTGGGAGTTTTTCCTGTCTCAGTGGGAGCCTGGGGACATTGCTGTCAAACCAAGAAGCAAAGATTGCCCTGTGAAGGGGGCCCTGTCAAGTTCTTTTGCATCTTCCACAGTAAATTTTCCTCCGTTGTTCATATTTGGGGACTCCATGTGCCTCCTTCAGTTTCAAATCCACATCTTTAAGTCGTCAGTCATTTGAAACAAATCCCCCCTATCATTCCTTTCCATCAAATCAAAATGAAGCTAAATAGTAATGGAATCAACTTAGTGCTATGTTATCTCATTAGAATCAGCACCATCAGACCAACTAATTCCTATTTAATGAAAAACAAACAAAAGGAGTAGTGTCTGCCTCCTCAACATCAGGGAAACTACTGACCATTCCTCTTTACAAGTAGCTGTACATTTATACTTAGTATATGCTTTCTGCTTATCAAAAGCTCACGCAAATCAGATTAAAATACATTATAGAGAAAAGCTAATATATTCAGTACAGCAAGCAAACTCATTCTGACCCAGAAAAAAGTAATGCTACTTGTGGCATATCACTAGACTTTGCAAAATCTACTTGCTATCTTATTTTGGCTCAAGTAGACTGGGAAGGAAGGGAAATCTACATGAAAATCAAGATTTCCATGAGGCTTGCGTTCAGACATACGATTTTACAACCATTCATTAAGCTGTCTTACCTGAACGCAGGAGAAATGGAAAGACAGAAAGTTGCCCTCCAGATTCACAAGACTCAAATACAAAAAATGGCACAAAAAACGAGAAACTTCAATTATATCCTTGTCTCTTTGAACATCATGTTATTCATAAATAAAAAAGAATGCCATACAAGTTTTCAGTAGCTTGCTATCCTAACAAGGATTTTTGAGATTTTTGTATAAACAGGTATTTTACAGTTGTACACATTTTGTGAATATTTTTTGTTGTGTTCATTAGAATCCCAATCCCTATTAGTTTTTTCAGACCAAGAAGCTAATTAAATCAAATTAAGAGGGGTTTTTTTCCGAATATCAGGCTAGATCCATTAGGAAGAACAATTACTGTTCTATACAAATATCCCTACCATTGGTCTCTAATAGATCTCTGTTTTCTGGTTTTATTGTTCTTAGATATCGGTTGCCCTACAGTATAAACATGAAAATGGATGGGTATTTTCTCTTGTAAACATACACAGTCTGAATACTCATAAGTGGATTTAAAAATTAACATTCAAATGACTTATTCTTGTATGAAGAAAAGAGGTTTTTAAATGGGCTGCTCATGGTGCTCTGCTTTAGTAAATTCTAATAAGTAGAAATTGTAAATTATCATCGCTGTTGCCTACCAGAACAAGAAAAAGCTGGAGTCTGTTGTTTGGGAGTTCTGGGTTCTTGGAAAATTAAACTCCTGAGATTAAGATGAATAAAGACAAACCAGAGTAACTAGGCATTATCAGGTGCTTTTTGTCTTTGTCACAATTTATATACCAGAAAAATAGAACTACAGCTAACTGCATTGCATTCAGTTCACACTGTTGAGAGTTTCCAGTTAGGTACTGAAAGCTCTTTGCAAGCCGCAAAAGTTAAGGTCTTTGGGGAAAGTTTCTGCCAGGAACAGTCTCCTGGCAGCTTGTCCTGCTTGTCTTGGCATGCCTAAGGCTTGTAAACCACTATCGATGGAGCTGTCTAGCATTATTTACACAATAGTTGGGAGTTCATTTCCTTTTGAAAAGTAACACCAAATGCCATAATTTTCTATTTCTCATACACTTTTTAAGTTAAAAGAAGGTTTTAATTTAATTGTGTTACCTATCAAGAACAGTACAATTCTAAGCTTCTTATATGAAAAGATAGGATTTCTTGCAAACTACAGAACATAAGAACAACAGCAGAACTACCCACATCTTGTAGGTCCAACATAATGAAAAAAATAAAATTGAAGAAAGGTAAATTGTGGCTAATTATCTATCTGAAATTATGGCCTAATAAGGCTGCAAATTCTGGCAAATTCTTGATCTCCTACAGAGAAGTACTAGAAGATGTAGGGTGATGAACTGTTGTTAATACTTACAAAGCTGCATCTCTTCCAGTTGTAGACACAAAGTTTATGAAAATAATCAGGGAACTGAATTACAAACAACGGTTTGTGGAAAATTATCTTGCTCCTTAAAACTCCATGAAATGAGAAGTCATTAAAAATCACTCTTGCCATATCAATATAGCATTGATAGCCCACAGGACATGATCTGGATGCTTTCCACACACAGAACTGGAAAACTAACCTTTACTAAAATTAGTGTATGTTGATATGGATAAAGCAGATTATCTGCAAAAGTCATTTAGTACATCAATAACATAATTGACACGTAGGTGCCTAGAAGGAAAATGTTATCAAGCAGAGTTTCAAAGTGGAAAACTTGAGGTTGTGGGTTATCCACATTCCCACTCCTAAGGAACAAAATCTTTCTGAAATTTTTCTGGGCTATTGTGTTTCACCTACAGGAAAACACCATATACCAGAGGCTAGCAAAATATTATGATGTACAATGTACAGCTAATTAAATCATTCTATAAAAAGTGAATGCATTCTTAAAAGCTGCCCAACTCAGCAGATGTATTTTATGCAGCCACTCCATCATGACTAATGGGGTCTTTTTAGTTTTTCAATAATTCAATACAAAACTACCTTCTTTGGTCAATATTATTCTCTTTTTCCCCCTGTATTCTATAGGCAGAAAGATTTACTCCCTGGAATGTTAAGGAAACAAGAATTAAGTTTATTATGGGATATTTTTATAATTGCTTCTAGAGTCTTCCTTGGATTTGCCTCTAAAGCACGAATAGCTCTTCTCCATTTGAAAGAGAATTCCTTCATTCTACGCTTTTAAGGTAGGTCCCTTCTTTCTAGAAAATATGGCATAAAATACTTAATTTTCTTAGAAAATTACTCAAAAACCATATGCTAATTGGAGCACTAAATCACAATAATACGCACAAAAATGTAACCCAACAAACAGCAATCCTGATATTTGTGTGTGTGATGGAGGGCACACGGTTGTGAACCTAAACTCAGCCAATCAGTTCTCCACAGCATGGGGAGCATTACTACACTGAAACTCCTACTAAAGAGCTTGTTGGTTTGAATTTAACACAATCCTGACTTCTTGTTGCCATGAAAGAGCTAATGCCATTTTCCATGTCTATCAAGGTGTTGACAGGGATGTCCTGACAAATGTCCAGTGTGAATAACTGTATTCTTTCTCTTCCATTCTTGACATATACTTAGCACTGCCTAATGGACTTGCTACCTGCCAGAGATGGCTGCAAATCATTGACAACCTGAACACTAAGGGGAAGCTGCTTTGTACATGCAAATGTTATAATATTCACAAAACTGAAATACCAAGATACTTTTTCAGTATAAAATGATTATTCATGATCACAGATAAATTTAAACACTACAAATAACATTTTTGTAATAGCTTCCTAATTAACCTCATGTTAGTATATCCTTTTGGAAGACCTTCTTTACTTCACTTTTTGTAAAGAATTTTTCCTTTCAGAAAATCAAAGTAGAAGAAAAGAATTTTTTAGGAATGTATAACTTTGAACTGAACTTTTACCTTCAAAACTCTTTTATTTACAGATGAGTGCCTTCTCCCCCCTCCTAACAGAGGAAAAGATAATTTACAAACAGGGCTGTCAACTTCTGAGAGTGTCCTTTAAGTCTGCTAGGTTAATTATTGTTTAGAAGTCACTCAGTCGTATAAAATTCCAAACCAACTGAAGCATCAAATAAGCAATAGGACTGCCATTATATGACTCTTCAGACTAGAGTGAAACAACAGCTTTAGTGTAGGAAGTGAGCTAATACCTTTCAGCCTACTGAATTCACTTAACTGTTTTACAGGGGCTGCATCAATATTTAAGAAACTGAGTACAATCCTATATTATCTTGATTTTATTGCATTGCTGCTTGCAGAACAGATGTGAATTTAACTAGCACATGCCACTGAAACTATAAGAAAATTTAAGTGAATGCCACAGCTGAAGAAAGATAAATGATGAACTTTCTGAATTTATAATAGAAAACTTGTTTGAACTCGATATCCTCCTTTCCCAAAGCAACATTTGATACTATAATTTAGCATATTCTAAGATATCTAAAATTCATTTTAATAAAGAACTACTATAGTAAGATACAGGGTTTAAACTAGTATCTAGATTAGATTAAAAGTAATTGAGTATTTTAGAGCGCAAATGTTATTGCAATTTGCAGAAAACTTCAAAAGGGCATTGTTTTCACCACTAAAATTGAGTGAGATTGAGGACAGATGTGAGTGAAACTGTATAAAGTCATTCCAGTTAGGCTTATCATAACCAAATATTCTTAAGTGTGTGTAGGTTTTTCACCCAACACTTATATGTGGGTGGATTTTCTTATATTTGATCATTTGTCTGGTGTTTCAGATGTGCAGATAAAACAGAAAGAACCTACTCTGTCCACTCCTACTACATGATCAGATCAATGCTTTGCCTTGGGCTTTGAGCATGAGCAGGAACAAAAAGTGAGTCACACAAAAAGGTGTGGGCTTGGAGCACAGCAGGCTGCCAGCCTGCAGTGAGCTCTGCCTCCACCAGCTGCATTAGTTCCTTGAAGTTGCAGCACATTTGTCCAGATTGCCATCACTGAAAAAAGCTTTTTTCCATGAACCAAGTTACTAGAGTGAATGTTCAGTTGTTATTCAGTCCTAAAATAGCACATCCATCTGCTGAAACAAGTGTATAATTAAAAGATTTATTGTTACATAAGCTATATATTCCATACTGATCCCTTGTCAATTTTGGAAGGTATTAAGCCAAATTCTCTTCTGGGGCTTCCCTTTGGTATAATTTAGATCAACTCATGATTCAGCCCATTATTTGGCTATTAAAAAACACAAGATACTGAGAGGATGTGTCCAAATTATCATGGAGAAACAATTCAGGTGCAGAATGGCCCAATGATCATTATTTCCCAAACCATCCAATTTCAGCCAAGTCATCCTTGTACAACTCTAATGCTCCAAATCACAGCTTCTGTCTTTGCATCTTCAACACGGACCTGAGGTTGAGGACAAGGGTAGTTCACAAGGCTACAACCCTCAGTCCAGATGCCAAACTCCCCTCTGTATCAGGCTTCCTCACTTCCTCCTCTCTACTTTTAATTTCCCAGTTCTTGACCTTTTTCTCCATTTTTTTTTTCCTTTTTCAGAAATATGGTAGTCCAAACTGTGGTGATAGAAGAACTGAGACAATACGGTTTCACACAATCCTTGTAAGAACCTTTAAACTCACTTGATTGTTTATACTCAAATTTCAAGTTCAATATATGATTTTTTCACAATTCAATTGCAGAGCAGCACCCCGGTATCATTATGCCTCTTAGTCCCAGTTCGAAACACAGATTCATTGAGTGCTTCTTGCCCTCTGTCCAGTTCTTAATAGCATACTGAAGTAGTCACACAACTCACTCATGCTCTGCAGGCTCCAAATCAGATGTTAATGCAATATAAAATTACCAGTAACTGCTGAGAGAGAAGCCATCTCAGAGCTGAGGAACAAATAATTCAAAGCAAGTGGATGCTTATACTTTTATGAAATTCTAGGCACATATAATGATGTTTTCTTAACATACAATCTTGTACTGCTGCACAGCTAAAGTAAACATTAACCAGGAAAAAAAAAAGCTACCTGGTTTAAGATGGTAACAGAAACTGTAATCCATGATTCAGAAAAAGTTCAAGATTTACACTTGTCCATTACAGAATTCTGGAAAAAAAAAAGCCTTATTGCAAAGGTTTTCATAATAATGTCTGATTTCACCTGTAATTTTGAATACAGTGTACTTCAAGCAAGGATTTAGTTCAGAAAAAAGGGTCTTGTAGAACCTTCCAGGTTTCATGCTAAAGCTTCAATATCTGACTAGGCAACCAAGAGTTTTTTCTGATGACAAGAAGCTATTAACTTGGGCTTTCATGGGATTATAAGGCTGAGGTTTAATAGCCTGGAGGACAGCTATATTAACTCTACAAGAGCACACCCAACACAACACTTACGAGTATGAGGTCATACTTGGTTTCTATTTTTCTAAGCAATCTCAGAACTCTGGCTTACTTCTCTTTGAAACAAAAAGAATTTACAAACCAAAAAAATCAACCCTTAATGCTGATTAAAATGAATGCTACGGAAACATAGTGTAGCGCTTATATCTTTGCCAAAACCAGACTATAACAATGCATTCATTAATTTTCCCTGTTACCACTGATCACTACAACAACCTGTATTCAAAACAGATTTTATAGTTTTCATATTTTATGCTAATGTTAGCCACAGGACAAAAGGTGCTATGTTGGAACTGAAATTGATTTTAAAGAATACGAGTTATACTATTGCTTAATAAAATTTATAGTTGTTTATGTTCCAGGAATAGCTAGAAATTTAGAGAAGGAGCTATGAATGTAACATAGAAGACTATATGGACTGACATCTGTTAAACACCGGAACAGTTCACATGCTGTTTCTTCAAGGGTATGTATTTGCCTGAGGGTTTTCAATAATGGCAATCACTGAAGTACCTAATGAAGCAAAATTGTAAAAATAAGAAGAGACACCTATTGTTCTACCTTCCTACCAAAATAAACATGTTACCATTTGACATCCATAAAGAACGCCACTATGCTTTACAAGCTAAGGTAAACTTTGTCTTGCATCTAAATTTTGCAAGGGCAAAAGCAGAAATCCAGTAAGCATGTTCCTTCCCCCAGGTAAGACAAGTGTTCCTATGACATTTGACAGAATTAACATTTATTTATATTGCTCATAAAACTATACATTATTAATCAGCTTTTCACAGCCAAAATGCTGTGCCTTACATAAGAGTGATGCATAACATTTCTCTCTAAAGAAGCTGCTGTTCTCAAACAAAGAATCCAGGGAAGTCTTTATAAATATAAAATATTACTATAAAATATATGTAAATATATTTTGATACTTTGAGGTACAGTCACTAGATTAGGGTGGGTTTATTGACACAACTAAATTTATTTGAAACAATTCTATAGGTCATCAACTCAGTAATTTTTTACTATTTAACTGAGAAATGGTTACAAATTTTTTAGTGCTAATTCCTTGAATTCCTATAAACCTAAAACTGAAAAATTCTTCATTTTTATAATACTCTATCACAGTGATGATGGGGAAGGGGAAGGGAAGTAGGGAGGGGAGTGGCATCCATTATTAAGTAATTTTTTGAATGAAGGAGTACTTTTAGTTTTTAGCATTCTTCTATGGTTAAGATTATCACTTTACAGACTGCATTTGAAGAACCTGGAAGGTCAAAGGAATGATAGAGCACAAAGTAGGGCTAGGCAGCACGAAAACTAGAAAAAAATATTTCTGGACAGATACAAAATCACACTCTAGACTAACCTTAATGGGGAAATAATATTAAAGCCTCTGAGGAAATTTTAAGTAATCAACAGAAAGATTTTGTCAAGGAAATAAAAAAAAAAAAATGTTAGGTAAGGGAGGGAAAGCACACCTCAGGAATCACCTACAGTCTTTCTGACACATCTTTACTTTGGTCTTACAGCTTTGCCTTTGCACCAGCAATTCCATATTAACTATCCTACTTACTTTATATAGTCCCTGTTACCATAGTATCTAACCACCAGTTAACATGAAACACCAGGTTGCACAAGGTAAGAATATGTTCTAAGACATTCATCAGGGAGCAGGGAAGACACACAGAGTGGGATGTGTCTTACCCGAGGTCACTGCAGAGGAAGAAAATAAATGTCTTACAAATTTCATGCTACTGTATTAACCATCTCTCCATTTTAAGTGGAAAGGGATGATCAGTGAACAAATACTAAGGATAGTTACAGCTTTTGCTCAATCTTTTTGATAGAGTTGTCCCTTCAGTTTAAATAAAACAAAACCTGAAGAGTTTTGACCCCAGGTATCAGAATAAGGGGGGTGAGAGGAGGAAGAAGGGGGTCAGGTGGGGCTGGGAATACATTAAAAGGAGAAACAAAATGAGAAGCAAATTGAAATAAATATAGAAGCAACTAAACAATCTGTACTTAAAGATAGTTAAGTAAGGATCCTGTGGTAGGAATAAGAATAGCAATAGCAATGGTAAGGCTTGAATAAACAATTGTTGTGTTTGGATATAGATGTCCCAATGACAGTAGATCTGGTAGAAGAGCCTCTTGGCTCCCAGCTGATATTTTTTAAGTGCTTCCCTAGTGGGAAAAATATTGGCATGGTATAGCTCACCCTCATGATAGAGAACAGACAGGAAAAAGGCTAACCAAACTTAGACAGTAAGCTGAGAAAACCAACGATGCAGATCACACTTACATTACAATAAATATAAAGAGCATCCCTAAAAAATATTCATGGAAAGTGCTACTGTAAACCTTAAGAATTTAGCAAGCCAATAAAACATTAATCCTTGTCAAACTTAAATATCTTCTATTTTTAAGAGTTCATTTGGCTGCAAATGGCTGTCATCCCTAATCCAAGTACCGTGCTTGTAACAGATGTTGCTTTAATAAAGTGATCTGTGCCGAAGATGCTTATTAAACTGCACACAACAGCACAGGATTTACTGCTCCAGTGCTCATCCTCTTTGATTTCGGCTTCTGCTTCTCTCAATGGAAACTTTCTATTAGGCTGGCAAAAGCAGATTTCAAACCACATTGCAACAGGCTTTGGCAGACCATTGAGGGTGTAGTTTAAAGAATAAAGTAGTGCAAGGCATGGACATCATAAAGGGTAGGATCCCCAAGGCAGCAAGAATATATTGCTTTGAACATCTACTTTGTGCCAGTTGTTCATCTACCATATCAATTACCAAGGACTAGCAACCTATTTTGGAACACTGCTTATAAATATCTCTAAATTAACTGAAATTAATCAATTTCAGTGGCATAGAAGATGGGAGGACATCTTTATTCTTTTCTTCAATGACTAATTGTGATCAATAAAGCAGTTAGCAGCAGGGGTGGAAAAGCACATTTCATAGCTGCAATGGACCTAAGGACACAGACAGGGTTAAGTAGTTAGACTGCATGCAAGGAAAAGCCCATAACTGTTCCTGGACAACTCAACCTCTGTTCCGGTGCTCTGAAAAGGCTTTATTTTTAACAGAATTTTTAATTGAAGTAACTTACTATCTTTACAAAAAGAGCGGAATACTTTCTGCTAGATCATGAGACAATTCACAGAAGCTCCTGATCACCCTTCTATCTCCTAACGTGACCCTGCAAATACTTAGTTTGGTGGATTACACTTTGAATATTCTCCCCTTTTTGTTGAGGGGGCTTCAATATTCTGTGCAGATACAAGTTCTGAAAAGGAAGCTTATTCTAGTGCTTTGTGGTTAAATGCTCTGAAACACATTCTCAGAAACCTGCGCAGCTGAAAACTGAAAACAATATGAGAAAAGACACTGGACTTATATCTGCTTCCATCTAAAGTAGTTTACATTTTGATCTGATGTATAGAAATTCTAACAATTCTGAAGAAACAACAGAAAACTACTGACATTCAAAAGAAATGAATGGACTTTCTTTTGAGGTACTTTTTAATAGTTGAAGACAGACTTGGATAATACCAAAAGATTGGGATTTTTTGGTTTAGATTTGGTGTCCTTTAATGACTATCACCAATTAAAGCATCAGGAAAGCTGAGGTAGTTTTCCTTTAGTATAGAAACATAATACACACAAACACACCAAATCAAATAAGGCATGACTATAGAATTTTTAAGTTAATAACTAAGAGATGTTAAAATTATTATTTATATGGAAGTCCTGCATACTGTCTTTGCTTTCCAACTGTTGTTGCTGACCTGTTCACAAAATTAAGGTACAAATGAAAATTTCTTTTTCTCTTAAAAAAAGAGGCCTAGGTAAACAAACAGGACGTTTTGGTAACTGGGAGCATCTTGACTGTTTCTTTTGCTAGCTCCTTCTCTGTATATTAAGCTCTTTTAATGTGACAAATTAGTTACCATAAAATCATGTCTGGCTTTTATTCATTTGGAGTTTTGCTTTGGTTTTAAGTTAAAAGTTCCCTAGACAGCACTTACCTTGAGAAAGCTCATAAAAAATATAAACAGTTAAATTACTGCATTGTTATCTATTACAAAAAGATATTTAATATCTTCTTTAAAACGCTCTTCTCTACACCTGTGGCATGGAATTGAAGGAAAAACAAGAGAGTAAAACAACTGGGATCCTCTTTTTCTAGACATAACAAAATGTTTCACGCATAACACCTCATAAATGAGATTATAAAACTATAGGATCTGTCCTTTATTTTATTTTAAATAAATGTTTTCAATATTACCTTTGTTTCTAAAGTTGAAAACTGCCTGGATCATACTGGTCAACAGTTGGCACAATATTTTCAGGGACAACGGGTGTAGAAAGGCAACAGGTAAAGGTAAAGATCCATCTCTAATTTGCAAACCATTCTAATAAGAGAAGGCTCTAACATTCTCTTTTTTAAGATTAAAGCACTTGAAATCAGTAGTTCTCTGATCTTATCTTTATGCTTTCCCTTTTTGGAAGATATTTGAAATTTTAAATATCAAATGATGAACATGTTGACAGGTCATCTGGAGGGATTTATCTATTTCTTTCTACAAGATTTTTCCAGTTTTCCTAATGTGTTTTGTGATGAATCACAGATATTCAGTAACCAGTAAAAGACATTATTATAAAGTAAAAACTGATACAACAGGACTTCTGAGATGCCCTGCAAAAATTGAATTGAACTTGTCGAAAATGTCAGTTATAACTAATGTTTCTTATTCCATGCAAGTAACATCTTTCAGAGAGCAGTAACTCTTCCTTTACCTTTCATTAACAACTTCTAGAGAATGTCAGATTTATTTCAGAAGATATATTGTAGGTGTAGAATTAGAGATTAAAAGGTAGAGATAAAACTGATACTAAAGATCTCTGTTTATGTAATGTATGTTATGGTTAACAAAGTTACTCTTGCCTTTATATGTTTTTGAAAGTAAATGCATACAAATTATATAAACTCCCTTGCCAATTAGTCTGTTATTCTGAATATCCCTCCCCATGACAGACACTGCTTCTCAGCTGATTTTCCTCCTCTTCCTGCCAATATTTTATCCTTTCACTATTGTGTTGTACTTATGAAGCTGTAGCTAGTTTATGGTGGTATGAGGGGGGAAAAAGAGATTAATTTCAAGGGTCAAATATGTTTCCAGTTTAAGAACTAAGTCCTCAGATAATTAATTATCAATAGGAATTCATTACAGTTTGTAAATGAATTAATCTATTCACTATCTTTTCAGTGACAAAGGTTCTTGATACATAGATACTCACAACTCAACCTCAATTCCATCACCTTGTACTCTCACCTCTCCTCAAATTGAAAATAAGAGTCATTCATTTGGAAAACCTATTAGCTCCCTATTAATAGAACAATGACCTTCTAGTCAAAACGACTGTCTTCTCACTCAGTAACATTTTTTGTTTGCTTGAATTTACAACAAAGAATTGTCACAATTAACTCTTTGCTGACACTTTAAATATTATTAAACGACAATAACTTTACATTTGTTTCACACAATTCACATACACTGTTACGTTGGTTTAACTAGCAGGTAAAATCAAAGATGTATTAAATGAGGAAAAGACCATGCCATTAACCAGATTAGGTTAGTGGTCAGTTTCATATCTCCCCCAGTTGTTATTTTATGTCTGACAACATCAAAGCCTTCAAGATAAATTTTAAAAACAAGAGAGGAATACCTAATCTTTAGAAATATTTCTTTTTTACCCTCAAGCAGCTGGCAGTTGTTCTCTATGGCTATTTTCTGTTTTCACATGCTTTACATTTCTGCTAAATCTTTTTTTTTTTGCTTTTTAGGTGAAATGATCAAAACTATTCATAGTATACAGACAGCACACCACCAGTATGTATAGTATCCAGCCAGGCACAGTTTAACTATGCTTTGGAAAAATGTCTCACTTATGCCATACGCAGAAAAATTTTTTTGAAGGCTTCTTGATTGAATTCCTTTATTTTAAACTTGCTTCCTATTTTCTACATTGAAATCAGTGCAGAAGAGTTTGCGTGTGCCAAAACAGGTTAACTGACTCCATGGGATCTAATCTTCATATGATTAGAAATAGGAGTTCAAAACCCAGCCCAGTTTCTGAAAACTTTTAAACACAAAAGCATTCTTATCAAGGGTGGTTCTAAATTGCATGCACTGCTATTCATTTTAATTTTTTTTTTACATTTCTGTATGCTTCATAAGGGGTATTATCTAAAATTGCCAGCTCTTAACACGACATTGCCCTGATTGACTCTAATGTTAACATCAAGGGTAAGGAAATGCTGCCCCGCAGCTACATAATAATTCTCTATCATGTTACGTAATACTAAGACGCTTGTTAGCGTGCAGCTTAACAAAGACATTTGCCTTATCTGGCTCTCAGCAAGGACTTCCACCCTTGCCTAAAATTAATGATGAAGACAGAAGTGCAAGAGTGAACGTTTGAGGAAGCCTGCTAGAGTGCCGCAGAGTTTTTGATAAATCTTGTCAATATGTTCAATGCTGTCCAGCATAGTCCCAAAGCATTCACCCCCAACAAGACTTTTCAGCGTTAAAATGTTCTGTTTCTGCCAGAGATCTTCAGAAAGAACAGCAATATTAGCATTGCCTAATCTTCCGCAAGTTAACAGTTACCTCTGATGATTTGCTCATGTATACCGGTGTGTCAAAAGAGTGAAACATTTCTCCCTTACAAATTATATAGCCATAGTGCTGGATTAAATAAAATTACCTTCTTACCTCACAATTACAAGGCAAACATTTGGAAAGTGAGTTAATGTTCTGAAAAGGTGGTTAAATTTCAGAGGTAATGCATGTGCGTTTCAGTGAAATGCATTTCCCAGGCTTCGGTGTGCTTTACTGTCCTAGTGAAATACGTGCAACAGTCACTTTGTATTTTGCCAAATCATTGTGACTGGTGTCAATGACAAAGAATTAACGAGGTAGGGGCCAAATTGTGGCACTCACTCAACAACAACTAGCAATGTCAAGCTGAACTTGTTCTAAAATACTGAAATGCTGCTAATGAAGAATGAATACTGCTTCCAATTTGTGTGACTTTTTAAGATAATATTTAGCACATCACCCTATGGACTAACATAGGATCTTTAACATGCTCCTGATGGGATGATTTTATAAGACATCTTTACATTAACCAGTAACGAGGGACATTTTCAGATCATACAGAAGCAATTGATTTATTTTGATTAAAAAGTAATTGATATTTTGGGAAATAAATACTTGATTTATTTATAAGCAACCTGAAAATGAAAACAGAGTGGCTTTTGTGCTGTTAGGAACACCAATACCAGCTGCAAAACAGCAACCCCTAAGAGTTAGATATTTTCAACTACTAGGGCCAAAACCATTTTGCATCCGTTTGAAAAGGAAAAGGGAATCTCTTTAAACCCTCCCTTTCTCAGAGATCCTTCTTCTCAGTAGTAATCTCAGCAGCCAACTAATCACAACATTATCCCCCCGTAGAAAGCAGAAGGAAATGACCATACTGATCATACATACATATTCAGATAGTCTGTGGGCAAGAAGTAATCTGGATTAGTTCTCCTAACCTGAGCATGCTTTTTACTGCTTTGTTCCATATGCTTTTCTATTCCTGCTTTATGTCACCCTGGACAAGTTTTATATAGAATTAATCTTTCACCCCACAGAAACATGAAGCCCTAGAACCATAGTGATTTACATTATGAAATTCTGGCAGCTTTAACATTTTAATTGGAGGGCATTTTCTGTTTTTCATTTATTTAATTGGATTTTTTTTTAAATTTGTTTTGTTCGGGGTTTTTTTGGGGTTTTTTTTTTTTTTACAATTACTGAAAGAGAGACCTCATGAGATCTGATCAAGTTGTTATAGTTTAAAGTATATGGTACAAATTCCCTATCAATCTTTACTTTCTCCACTAAAAAAAACCTAACAATAATCATTAACAAAAGCACAGTTTCAGTAAAGGCATCTGCCAAAAAATCCTCCCCAAGTTGGAAGCTATCATGTGTTCTTCTAGCCTTGGGATGCCCAAGGCAACAATTACACTATGAGTAGAAAGGTTTATAAAAACCCACACCTAAGCAAAACCAAGACCTACTTGCCCTGAACTTTTTCTCTTTTCCTTTAAGAGCTGGCCAAACGTGAGGCCAATGAGCCATCAAAAGTTCCTTAACATTTCAGCCTGTTTTAATTTTTCAAATAGGAATGTGGAACAGCTGAAAATTATTTACAATCCCTACATCTAAGTTTTGTACATGACTCAACTTACGTTAATGCATTCAAAGTTCAGATGTATAGGTAGAAGGAGCAGTTCTACTCACCCCTTACAAGAACTCTTGTTTGCACACATATAAACCAAGCTCTCTGCAGACAAACTACTTTTAATACATGTAATCCCCCATCTAGTTTATCAACAAAGTAAGTATTGACTGAGAGATACCACAAGTCATATTCCTATACTGAAATCCACAAGAAAACATCTGAATGTTTTTATTTCCTAGAAACAGCGGGCTAAAACATGCCGTGGATGTCCAATCTCAGACAGAAGTCACCATTAAAGATAAGAACTTTGCAATACATTAATATGAATAGAGCATGATAATGCTAACATTAAAATAAGAAAAAGATATGAGAAATGTTTCTGTAATTTCCATTACTGAAATGACAACCATTAAAAGTAAAACATAATTCATATGTAGGACATAAAAGTCCAAAGGAGAGGGAGAGAATCCTGACTTAAATTATGACATAAACGAAGGCTCTGCAAAATGGTGTTAGTTAAACTGTTTCTTTTTTTCTTTAATTGAAAATTCATAAAAGAAAATTCACTCCCTTTCCAAGACACCTTATTTGCTTCTAACTTTTTCCTCTTCTAAGTTTATACACGTACACACTATGAATATAAACACAAGCCTAGCAATTTGGAAAAAAAAATAATTGTGATACTATTCTGCAGACATGAAAGAGTAAGTGTTACTTTGGCCAGTGCAAAAGCGTGATGTGATTAAATTCTCCCCATGATGCTGACCTACTGGAACGAATATTCCTTTCAGCAGCAAAACAATACTGTTGTAGAGAATGGAATTAATTTTCTTTGTCAAGAATAGTTATTTTCTCCCCTTATAGTGTCTTCAAATTTATATTACATCTTTGCAAAGACTACATAGGTAATTTAGACATTTTCAGGCTTAGAGATTTGCTAAGTGCTGGCACCATTTCTCTGATGTATAAATCACAAAATATTGTGAGGGTTAGAAAATGGTGGTAGAGGCACATAACTCAAAAGTTTAATGCTTTCAGGTCTCAATCGTGCCATTTATTTCTGTTTTGTTACCCACCATACTATGTGTCTGCATTAGTAATCTGGCATTCTCTCTAATGAAAGATTGCTTTGAGGCTGTATTTTTAGAAACAAGGGATTTTGCACCTACCAAAGAGGCTCTTGAAGCTTCTGCAAATAAATTAAAAAGTTTAACTATAGAGATTTAGTTACAGTTCTTAAAAGGGCTGGTGTTTCATTTGGTAAAATTACATGAGAATTAAAAAATAATTATGCCAACTGAATTATGTCTGATTATTAGGAACTAACAGTTAAAAATTTCAGATTTTTGGGAAATACGTATATCTTTGTAGTCTTAGATAATATCCAGACAATGCATTATCCTCATTATACAAATGCAGGACTGAAAAAAGCTAGTAAGAATAAAAGTGTAGTTACTGTATATATCCAATCTAGTTACCCTTTGCAGTATCAATTGTTGTTCTTAAAATAATTGAGAGCTTAAAATGACCAAAAAAGCCATAATGTTCACAACTTTAAAACTTTTAACTTTTTTCCATGCCAGGGGTGGGAACTAAAACTTACAACAAATTGTAGTTGCTGGATCTTCTAGTTGAATATCAACTTAATGCTTTTAACCATACAAATGCTAAGCCTAAACAGCAGTGGGGAAATTCAGGATTTCTCTAACAAGAAACAGTATGTACTGGGATGATGAATTATGCCAATAATAAACTTTAACTGGAAAAATTGAGAAAAGCACTTATTGAAAATCATTTTTGCAGGCTGTCATAGGAAGTGAAGCAGGGTACAGTGATGTGTGAGAAAGCAATAAAACATTATTCAAGGGTGTTGAAAACAAGAGAACTTCCAACTCTTTTTAATTTCCTGACCTCTCAGCTGGCAGAAACAGACAGGATGTGGTGTTTTTAAGGACCACAAAAAGGCCACAAAGGTTCATCCTGTGACCATCATGCTCACGTGTATTCATCTAGAATGTAGTCTATACGTACATTTTAGATCATGAAAGAAATCAGGAAAGATCTAGGATTTCCTGTCTTTTCCTGTCTTAATTGCACACATTAAAGTGTGCAATGCAAAAGCATTGCACAAATGCAAAAGGGAGCTGGGGCGGTGGGGGGAGAGTGTTGCATTAAATGGAACTTCATATTTTAGGATCATTTATGAAAAGATGTGTTCTGTTTCCCTACAAAGATCCTAGTAAGCCATAGCAGAACAAATGCATCCTTAATTTTACAGGTTAAAATCAAACAAAGAAACCCCAAACAACCACCACTAAAACCTCTACAAAAGTCTCTTGGAGACAACTTTAATTTTCTGACACAGTCCTGATTTGCTAGAAAGGTTGTCTCACCTCTTGCACTAATTTGCATTGTTTATATTTTTCGTTGTTTTCTCTTCCACCACCTATTCCCTCATTTACTGGCAAGTGTAATTAGGATTACATATTTTAAGACTACAAAAGCAAATACAGTGATATCTATATATGACTATCTGCAACAGATGTTCCAACCGTCAGCATTAAATTCCAAACTAGTCTCTAGCTGTACCATTACATTTTTATTCAATTATTACAAAAGGTATTCAATAAAAACACAATAATAGCAATTCTGTGCAAGTATTCTCTCTCAGCTTCCCAAAATGAAAATTAATGTTATCATCTGCCAAATTTCTTGGTCTGCCTCTAAATCACATTCTCATATGAGCTGCCTACTGTTGATCAAGCCTGGTTCAATATACTCAAGAAAGGGCTAACACAAATGAGCCACAGGTGATGTTCTGGTCAGCAAAGTAAGAATTGTCAGTTCCTCCAAAGCAAACTGCTAAATATGCTTGGTTTTCTAAATTTCATATCTGAATTCAAGCCACAAGCTATTTGTTCAGATGTGCTGTAGATATTGAGCTTTTCTATATATATATGGATTAGATCTTTTTATTTTATTATTTCAGTCATATTCTAATAATGACCTAGCTTTACACAGCTAGAACTCCACTGAAATCAATTAAATTAGCTCAGATTTATAGTGACACAAGATGTGAGGAAGAGCAGATCCTCAGCTCTTGAAAGGATCATGAAATTAAAAATATCCATCTTAATACTGTAAATATATTCCATGTGATATAGATGTGCGTGTAGCAAATGATGAGCTTTGAGTGCCTCTAATTGTTCTATAATGATGTGGTACTACTCACTTGAAAACCAGAGGATTCTTTAATAATCCATGTCATTTACATCATGAAAGACTGATGTGAATTTTAGCTGCAATAACTGGAAACCCAAATTATGATATCAGTAGAACAGCCCTCCGTGTCTCTGTTAATCAGTTTATGAGTCACCTTGGAATACCAGGCAACCATCTCCAACTGTTGAAAGTTTTTGTTCCGTGTTGCAATCCAACAGAAAATACAGGAATGACAGCAGTTCCAGCAGGCTAACGGCAACTTATAGAGGCACATAGGTACAGATTTCTCACATGGGTGCTAATGCAATATTAGGTTTTTCATTAGCTAGAGCTTTCTGTTCCCACGTCATGCTGCTCACGCATGGCTGTTAAATAGTGTTGCAGCTTCCTCATGGAAGACACCGTGATTTAGTGACTTCCAAACAAAGATCAAATGCAACTCTGTGTATCACATGAAAACACCAACTTCCACAATGTTATTTTTATAAATCCTTGTTTCATAAGAATTTAAGGTGGGATTTCCAAATCAAACACAAAATATTCCAGCTATACTGAAGTCATACTATAAAGTAGCTCAATTTCACTGGCTTCCGCCAGCATTGACAACAGAAAGAGTAAGATTTTTCTTGCTTCTGCAAAAATGATTGCAAAATTATTTAATACAGCTTTCCCTGAGGGCTATGAGTAAACAAGCACCGAGAGAATGAGCAAATAGAAATAATACAACAGCCACACACTATCACAGCCAGATAATGAGGTAACCATGTACACTCTCTGATAGTTACCAAGAGAGACTTCCCATAATTAAATTAAACTAAATGTCAAGTAAGTCAAATCAACATCAATTCCTTACATCCAGGGATATTAATTAAGATTTATCTCTATTTCATATCATTCATAACATTTTGAGGAAAGAAAAGGGGTGAATATGGTATTAAAGATACAAACAGAAGTAATCAGACTACAGTCAAAAAGAACTTAATAGGACTCCCATATAAATCCCAGTACAAGTTGTATGGCTGGCTATACTTCCCCAGGAATCTTTGTTCTGTCTCACAAGGGTGATTTTTTCATGAAAACTGGACAAAAAGAGAATTCTCTTTGTACAGGAAAACTTCTCGGGATTTTTCCTTTTTCCTTGTTTGCCAGCTACCTCTGAAATGGTTGAATAAATTGAGTTAAACTACAGCTTAGTTGGAATCACTCCAACTTGATAAATAATACTTAATATGAACATAATGTATTGAAGACTAAAGATGATGGATACTACCAGGTACATCACAGACTGAAGTCTATCCTCTTTATGTCGTCACATCTTATGTTTTTCTTGGAGTCAAATTAGCTATATGGTTGTGTTCCTTCCGATTTACAGGGAAAAAATGTAAAAATTGTTTTTATCATTTTTTAAGCTGAGATTCTTCTGAATATTTGGGCATGTTCAGACACGACTACAAAGTAAGGTGCAAATGGGTTTTGCCATGACTCCATCAATACCCTTCTGTACATTAGTACATAATTTTTAGGCTAGCAGTTTCTTAGCATAGGTTGTATTATTGAACCATGTGGAAGCCATATTTTTCTAGGTCCTACATTACATCAACCTTCTCTCCCTAAACATTTTACAGCCTAGAGAAGCAAGAAAAAAAAAGTTGAAGGTGGAAGCCAGCAATAATTTCCACTTACAAATGGGAAACTAAGGCCAAGCAAAATCAGTGTTCGATGTTGCATAGTATTTCAGTGGCAGTCAACTCCAATTTGCAGCCTTAATCCACACATATATTGTTTATATATGTAATATATATATACAGCTATTCTAATATGTTTATATATACACACATACATATGCACACACACATACATATTCTCTCAGTGAGTCACTAACACATCCTGTCTTGATGTTGTAATTTCCTACTCGAGAATTTCAGTACTGTACCTATTACTTGCATTTGCATCTTAAAGCAGTTACCTCAGCTCTAATAATCAAAAATCAATTTAGCTTCACCACAGCAAGATTCAGATGAACTCAGCATAATGGGAAAACTTTCTGCCAACTCAGAAACATAATAAATTTTTAATGCTAATCAGGAATTGAAAACACAATGTGACAGTATAAGCTTTTAATTTTAATAATCTTTTTAAGGGCTTACTTCTAATTCTGCCTTCCTTCTCTAATATTAATAGCGCCAAGTCAACAGGCTGAAAATATTTATACAATTGTCAAGCCAGAAAAATGGTGGAATACAGGAGCTCCAACTGATATGATGCCCCAGCTGCTAACAAACTGGAAAATAAATAAGCTGTAATATTTAAATGCATTGAAGATGTGAAACCAGACAGGAAAGAAAATAAAGCAGCATGTATATAAAACTTCCTGTATGTTACAGGTTGTGTTGATTGTCTAGAGCTTAATGATGGTGATGATAATGCACTTTTAAGTGCATTTCATTCTATATGAATAAGTTTAAAAAAAAATGAATAAGTTAAATGAATTTTTTTAAGTGAAAAAAGAATAGAGATGAGTCATAAAAGAAAAACAATACAAAAGTTGTGTTATTCAGTTTAAAGATATATGACACCAAAAAAATTAAACGTAACAAAGATGGGGACTCACCTGACAGTAAAAAAGTCATATGAATGGATAGAAACAAAAGAATAAAATGTTAGAATTACACTTCTTGCAGCCAGGTAAATGAGATGTAGGAAAACTTGGAAAGTATGACCAGGGAAGTACTGTCATTAGATATTTGATAGAACTTAGATCAGTACTGAGGGGATAACTTTGTGCTAATGAAAGGCAGTAGAGACTTGTTTTCAGCACAAATTTTGAGCAATACTTCTGGCAATACAGTATTTCTGTCAAAATTCTGATAGTTTTGTTTTTAGAGATTCTAACATAACTCCCTGCATACAGTGAAGTATTTGAATATGTGGTTAAAGAAATAAGTAAATAGTACTGTCATAATACCAGGCACTATCATTAATTTCATTAATGCATAGGATTTATAATAGAGGAATTCTTCCAAATTCAGTCATCTGAATGGACTACCAACTAAATCAAATGTTGAGAAAAAGATCTAGAGGACAGAAGGAGTTCTTAAATATCTAACCTTTGTTATAAAAATAATTTAAAATTTTCCAATCCACATCAATCAAAATTTATTTTGTACAATTGAAAATAACAGAACTCAAATCAAATAAAGCATAGTGTAGGCAGACAGATTTTTCTAATTAGGGTTTTTTTAAAATATACTGCCAAAATTATGGAATTATTTAACTGGAATCCAAGTATGTTAAAAAACCCAAAGGATCGTTAAAATTGATTCTTTTGATTTCCTTGTTATTAAAGACTACATGACATTTAGTATTTGCATGTAAAATAAAAGTTTGAAATATATTTTATTGTAATTTTTAGCCACTGGAATTTGGTAGAGAGCTTTTTGTTCTTAGTGTATCAGAAAACATTATGCACCCTTATTCAATGTCTGAGCAATAATCACTTTGCCTCACCACTCTGGGCAGAGGGCTACATGGAAGCACCTCTGATAATCACTGCTGAAAATGAAGGTATTGATATTAAAAGAACTCCTTGACCTAGCCCCTCCTTGTAAAACTAGTAGATTCCTCCTGGCCGTTTGTCAACGTTTCAAACTAAGCACATTGGATATCCTTTAGAGATCATATTAGGCTGCTGAAAAACTAAGTGACAATTTGCCAAGATTTTTTGTAAATTTCTATTACTTATTCAGAATAGACACCTTGTCAAAGATTTCTGCAAATTGCACAAATTATCATCCTGCCACACACAATGATAACAGCGCTATTGTTGAACAATAGTTTAACATTAAACACAGTGAAAACTAGAAAAATAACACATAAATCTAGTGTTCCATAACATTTACTATTATACTATTGCTTTTACGTCCTAAATTTGTCTTTTTGTACATATGCATTAAAATAACCCACTTGATTAGAAAATCACAGATTACCTTTTCCAAATTCTGAGCTCAGGAGATAACTAATATGCTGCTATTGCACCAAGACTATGTAATGAAAGCCATTTTAAAGACTGCATTCATGCTTCATCTGTTATTAAAACTTTAAAGTCAGGTAGTAAACACAGAAGAAAACCTCAGTTCAAACTGTCAGTGTCCCCCAGTTTAAAAAAAAATTGAAAGTGACTTGTTTCAAAAAGTGGTTTTAGAAGTTGCAACAACCTAAAGACTTTAAGGATATTTTTGCACACATACAATTTGTGATGTAATCAATGCTTTAGCTTCATGCCAGTGTTAAACACAATAGAAAAAACCCATACAGATAAGCAGATATAAACCCCTAAAAAAACTTTGTAACAAGGTAATATATAAATTTCTTTGCCAGCAGAAAAAATTCAGAGTCTGGGGACTACAAGCTGATCTCTCTGCTGCAGCCTATTAAATTACAGAATTATCTCCCTGAAGAAGTGCAGCTCTTTGGTCAGCTGGGTGACAAACTGGACTAGACAAGCCAATGTCTAGTACAGAGCATATAGACAGGTATGACAGCACACAGTGATGCTATTATTGCTGTCTGTATATCTATATTGAAGAGGCAGATGAGTGAGTTAAGTACCCTAAACTATCTGTCTTGATTTTTTGTGTTTTGTTTTACACATGGTACTATTTTATCTGTGTCCAATATTAAATGTGGTGTAATCTGCGTATCATTCCAACACAGAATGTCAAAGGTAAAAAAGAGATTAAAAATAACTTTATATGATGAGAAAAGTCACTTAACTATTCTTCAACTTAGATTTTCACATGTGAAGAGAAAAACCACACAATCCTCCTGCAATAAATGCCAGCTGGAAACCCGAATGAGGTCAAAACCTTGTCTAGGGGTGAATGGGGAATTATACATCTGAATAACAGAGTTCTGCTACAAGACCAACCACTAAACTGCAGAAATAGATAGCTTTGTTTAATGATGAGATTGGTACCAAGACTTCTGTAGAAAAAAGAGACTAATTGAAGAAATTCACTTCACCAATTACTTAATTATCATTAAACTTTTCCAAGAAGGCCAGGATTTTTTCCAAGGGAATTATTATGTTATATCTATAGCTTTCAGAAATTACCCATTGTTGCATGAAATATTTAGAGATGACTACAATTCTCATGCAACTTCATATATTAAAAGATATAAAAAGCAACTTAGTAACTCTATGTTTAGATGTGGAGTTCACAGAAAATACATACTTTCAGAAAACAACTACCAATCCTTATTGAAGTCAGTAAGTGGTTCCAACAGACAGAAATGATCACTAATATTTCCCTCATTGTCTTCAATCACAGTACGTCAGCTAAACAATAACAGCGAGTCTCAAAATCTCTTCTTTCTTTACTGGGTAAGGAGAAGAAACATCCCTAGTTCATCTTTGATTCAGTTTTCCTTTTAAGTACACTCAGCAGGAGTCAAATGACTGTCTTCTCACCCTTCTTCAAAACGCACCTTGCAAGTCTTTCTAGTAAAGGGGCATTGTAATTGAATAAAATATTTTGTAGCTATTGAAGAATGCAAATTTATCAAAAAAACACCTTCCTTCACATTAAAACTAGATTACAACATCAAGTCCAGAAGCTGAAGTTTCCTGTTCTGGAATTCTGGGCAAGTGCAGAGTCAGGACTGCAGCCTCCATATTTGCATACATACAGAAGGTGAAAGCTATTTCTCTCCATTTCCACTGTGTTTAATTCAGCACTAAAATACAATTAAAATTAACATACAGTAAGATAAATACAGGACTGTTACTATAAGAAAAACCAGGGGAACACAACCAAGCTGAAAAGTAGTGCAAAGTAAATATTATAAAAATCCCATTCTCCCATCATCACACTCAAACTTATTGTACAGTTCCCCTGTCCATCCTATCATTGGCTTTTCACAACACAGCACAAAACTAAAACCTGACAGACAATCTTGGAATTTCTACACTTCATGGTCATAATAACTACTGCCTAAAAGCCTTACCAAGCAGCTACATTATTTACAAGCAGCACTAAGTTCAAGTGGTCAAGGACATAGGAATAGAAGGATTGAATAAAAGTCTTAAAGTACTCAGCAGGATGATGTAGCAAGGTCAGCTATGAAAGTACATTCATATGGATTTACTTTAATGGCTCGTATTCCCAAGATTTTTTGAAGTTTTCTGATTTGCTGTGGGAGGTTTGGGGGATTGCTTTGTTCTAGTTTTGGAGGGGTTTTTTTGGGTGGGTTTACAACCTTTTATGTTACGATTCATTTTTATGTTTCAAAGCTTAAGAAATAACTAAGCAGATAGAATAACAGTATTTTTTGCTTACTCTAACCTTATTGATTTCTTTCACACACACACAAAAAGAACCATGTCTACTGTTATGCAATAATATCACTCTTCTCTTCCAAACAAAGGTAAAGCAAGAGTTTCTTGATACAATCTGACAGAACTGGCCAAGCATACTATTTAGAGGTAACGCTATTTGAAGGCAGATTACCTTTTCTGGAAAAGCTAGGGAAAAACAACACCTTTATGATAATGTGTCTAGGCTATAGATCCCTAGATATTTCCCCTCATGTGAAGTCAATCATACAGTAACCACCTGGGACGCACACTGAGACAATATTAATTATTCCCAAGTTATCCTGCTGCCATGCTGGAAAGGAGGTATAACAGATTTTCTTTTTCAGTACCAGGTCTCCTTCAAAAGGAAAGGAACTCCTAAGTCCCTTTTCTTTAGTACGGCAATACAAACTAGCAGAACTTGAGATTTCTTCCAATTAGCACAACCTGGCTAAGTAGTTTTACCAACTGACTTTGACCCTTAATACGGACTAAATGACTAAATTCAGAGTGATGAGCCTCTGAAACTGGTGTAGTATAAGATCATAAAAAGGGGGATTTTAACTTTCCTTAATGATTAGGTAGAGTATTGAACTAATATTTACTTCTGATTTTTGGTATTGACTTCCTGGGTAAACTTTCATTGTAGAATTTGAGTTTGGGTCTCATAACCTCTTTCTATATTAATGAAACTTAAAGCTCTCGAGTAAAGCATCCATTCACGTGCTTGTGTCTCTGCAGTGCTTAGCAAAGCACAGCGCTGATTTATGAGATATTGAGAAACCTTTTTTTAACATAGTTTTCCTAAACCTAGACAAGGTTTCTTTTCCTGACCGTTTTTTTGCCAACGGGGCATTAGTAGAACACTAAGAGCTTAAACCTTTCTGTTGGATTTGAACAGCAACCCCATTCAACATTTGTTAAGATTGATACAACAAAAGTGTAGCTATATAAATAATAAATACATTTCTAGAAAAACATAAACAATACATAAAGCCTTTATATTCCGAACACATATAAAAAAATATATTTGGGGAAGCATTGACTTTATTGAGAACCTTTAGTCTTGGTTCATTTTTTTTTTCTTCTGCCTCTTACATGAACTTTTGGCCTGTATATCATGATTTTGACACTACATCTGTCTTTCAGGAAGAAGAAAAAGCATTATTTATTTTGCTGTTGTTGAACATCCTATGCTCCTTCAAACTAAAATCTAACTTGTTTCTATAAAAACCAAAGAATACAACAGAACTTTATCACTTGTTCCATGTTAATATTCAAAACTCACGCAATGAATTATTCTTACTGTAATGAATGAGTCTGTTATTAGCATATCATGCTGGTAAAAAAAAAGGGTTTGTACTAGGTAACTGGTTTTGTTCTTTGAAATAGACTCTCCTTGAAGATAACTTTCAAAGTAACTGCACCTGTAACAGGACATCTGTAAGCACAGATATTTTAGCCATCTTGACTACTGTACTGGGAGATGAGAAGGAAATGAATAATAAAGTCAGTGATTCCAAAGTAACAGCTCTGTGGTCATAATCCAGCTGAACAAGCTACATGTATTACTGTGTTCCATAAATGGTGGCATACAACTACATAAAATGTGGCTTTGAAAAGTCAAATGTTGCTGACTCCATCTAGAAGCAATTTTCCAGGTTGTGCCTTACATACACGTAAATCAGATGAAGCAGTGTTACCTGTCAGAATGTTAAGTTATGCCACTTCTCTTCTGTGGCATTTTACATCAGTGCAAGTTAAATTTCCAATCACAGTTAATTGAAATCATTATGTTGTCAAGATATTTCATAATATTAACAATGGATTGATAGTCTTTTCATGTTACTATTTCAAAATACTTCTCAAAAGAAATGTTTTGCAATTTACTAAGTTAATTAATGCATTACCAGATCTATTGATTTTAAAAGAAAGTGTTGACACTAATATAATGCTTTCCTTATAAAATGTATTACCTTTTCCAGAAAACTGGTTTAACCTGGTTGGATGCAGGGGACTCTAGCATAGTAGGAAAAGAAACAAAACATAATTTTCATTTTGCTTTTCCAACTGCCATTAATAAAGCTGAAATATGCCTCCCACACAAGAAACACTTTTTACTTCTAAGTGATGTCTCTATTCAGTGAAATACTATAAGACTTCCTTGCTGCAATGGTCTCATTAAAAACGTTGTGTTGTATAACTACAAAAAGAAAATATTTTGAGGAAAAGAAAAAACCCAAGCAATAAGCTTTGCATTAAAACCTTCCTTGACCTTGCTTTATTAGACAGTATTACTAAAGTCCCTACATAGCTTTGTTAAAAAGTTTTCTAGAAAAATTTTATCTATAGAGCAATAGATAATACGCCAGGCAGTAGTAGGAAAGGACGCAATATGTCATACAAAACTTGCATTCTTTTAATAGTTTTCACAGAACATTGAATCTGTCAACGCACCTGACAATTTTTTGTCATTTTAATTGCAAGACTAAAATTCATCTTTGTTAATTTATTATCTAAGAAAATTGGTTTATCTATGCCAGTTCAAGGGTAAACAGTATGGCAATAAAGAGAAACATCCTTATAGTCCTCTGTCAAATTCTATAGGATATACAACAGAATAATAAAGTGGAAGATGTCAATCATTAAAGTCATTCCAAAACCACTTCCTTTCTGTGATTTCATGTCAACACTTCTAACAGTCCTAAATGAAAAGCAACACCCTGCTTTCAACTCATAATGCATAAACAGAGAAGGAATTACTTTAAAACTTATTTGCTACAATGTTTTCTAAAATGGAAAACTTCAAAGTAGCGTTTATTCATCCAACTACATTCGCTATTGAGTATTTTACTAGCCAATTATTAAGTGCACTAACGAAATGCAGAAATATCATAATCTCTGCATTATACATATGTGGTTGGGAAATGAAGAAATCTAGCAATTTGTGTAACATTTAGTAAGACAAAGTCAAAAAGAAATGAAGTTATCAGATTTTTCATTAAAAGCAGATATCTTTGTCTCACTGTAATGCTAATGAGCAAGTACTACTTCAGAACACGAACCAAATCTAATCCTTATACTTTAAAACCTACACGTACAATTTGAATTATTTAATATTATGGCTAAACCCTGCTCCCACTAAAATCAAAAGAACACATACAGATTCATGAGTTTGCTTTCCCTTTGTTGTCTTCTGATAATACACTTATTGAAGTACTACATGTATAAATACACTTGTGTCATTGGGAATAAAATAACACACTAATCTATTTCCATATAAGCAGATTCATCCTGTTAATGCACCTTCATTTCAGCAGTCTATAGGCAGGAAGCACCCTATTAGATAATGGTATGAGAAATAATGTTTTTCTGAAGCTTACTGGTTCCCATTACCTTCCTACAAAAAAGGGAAATGAACAGTTCACTATTTATTTCATGTCATTTACTAAGGAAAAATAAAAATGGCAGGGCTTCCAGAATGAGATACAATTAAGGCTTGGGAATGAAACTATAATTCTGTAGTGATCCACGTGAGAAAAGACCTCACTGATAAGTTTGAAAATTTTTACAGAAGTTTTCAGTATGATTTTCACATCCTGAAACTAATACAGACTCAGTCTGCAAATAAGAGCACAGCATTCCAAAACTGAAAATATGTCTAGAAGCCTGGAATTGCTATAGAGAACCATATAAAAGCTGAACATCTCCAAACACATAAGCAGTTGCTTCAACCAAAACTAAATTGTGATGCCTAATTTCAAAGTATTTGTATTCTATGTAAAGGTAAATTTATATAAACACCTAAACAACACTTAAATGCAAATATTGATGCCGAGTCAGATGCTGCTGTAATATTAAAACTTATTTAAAACAAAATGGGAAAGAGAATTCCTACATAATCATCACTGAACCTGAAAGTAAAATCTAATAGCAGGTAATAAAGCTGTTTACAATTAGCATGCTAATTCTGAACGTGCAACAAAAATAAGGAGTTATTTTCCAAGCTTTTTTACACATTCTGATTCCCCAAATAATCAGAACAACAATAAATTAGAGAATTCATTTATAAGTGCAAACATCTAATGTCAGTATTCATAACTATACCGATAAAACAAAGCTGAAGGTCTGTCTCAATCCATTGCTCATTTTGTGGCAAACCAATGTTTTCAAACTTCAGCTTCTGCTTATTCCTGTAATCCCATATCAATGAATTAACTCATGCGACTAATTCTCAACTAGTAACATAACTTAAAGTGTTATAAAACCAGATCTAACAACTTTTTACCAAAACATACATGCTCCAAAGGGAAATAAGAAAAGATCTCACAAAGTCAAGCTTTGCATTTGTAGAAGTCAAACAGTAGTTTTGGAAATGCAAGAGAACTGCATCATTAAAAAAAATAGGTCTTTCACATCAAGAGCCATCAGCTATAAAGAGACCATGAGCAACTAGTGTTGATGCCCAAGGCTTTTTCCAAAAGAATACATGAGTCTAATGGGCTGAATAGCAAGGAAAAATTCAGATTATTTATCTGTCTGCACCTATCAGGCCCAAAAGAGATAAAAAAGCAGAAGTGCAGAACATTCAAGAAAGACCCTGCTGAATTCATCTTTTCATACCTGTGCTGGGTTTCTGTACATAATACTATGCCAGGCTTTTGAGGGGTAGGAGAATGTGACTGTTGAGCTTTGTTTACGTTGCTTAGAATTCTCTGAATGTAGAATCCCCTGATTTAGCTAAAACAGAACTGCTTGTGTCAGGTTCTGTTTACAAATGCAAGGCTGCTAAACTGTAGCATGAAGTAAAAAAGGTAGCATGTAACACTGCCCAGACAGCCTAATGACAGACAAAACACACAAAGATCGATTGTCCTAATGGCACGCTCTGTTGATTCTTCCAGTTCAAAATTCTCCACGTAAGGTTTAACTTTCCAGTATTTGGGTTGGATAGATTTTAAAAAAAATCAAAAACAAGGCACCGCCCAGACTTCCTTCCTTTCCCTGAGGAACAGATGAAAAAAGGAGACAAATTATAAAATTAAACAGCTCAAAGATGCTGCAAATATTTTGCATTGACACTAAAACGCAGATGATACTCTTGCTTGTTACCAAGATACACAGCTATACTTTCCAAGGTACATTCAGTACCTCCAGAATACATTTTAAGGGATTAAATATAGTGGTTGTCAATAACAAAGAAAATAGTGCATTTCCATGCTAAAGCTTAGCATTCTGCTATCCTTTGCCGCAAGCTCATGACAGCATCATATTTGTATATCACAACAATCAGATGGCTCACTAAATCTACCCATGTCTACAGAAGTAATTTTTGTCATATTTTACCCTGACAGGCACAAATTGTTTTTGAACAGTACGTAGGAGTCACATGTTTTTCTATGAGAGAACGGTGGGCATCTGACAGAACTGGATGTCTTAGTTTACATGCAGTGAAGAGTATCTGTCTACACAAGGCAGGATCAGGTTCAACCCCAATTCTAAGCAGTAACAATTACACTGGTTTTGAAATCACTTTTTTTGAAATTCGAACTACAAATCACTTTCTGTTTTCTTTTCCATTCTGTACCTACCCTCCCTCAATTAAGTTAGTGTCTCTTTAGAAGGCATGGAATTACATTGCAGAATTTGCGTTTTCACCCATGTACCCTAGCTATGCTGAGTAGAATCAATGTTCACACAATGGAAAGAAGCAGCAGGGCTGCTTCAAACTTCTGAGAAGTCCCGTCCCTTCCCCTTTTGAGAAAATATTAATAGCTCTTTCCTTTTTTCTCCACCTTCCCTACATTTCTCCTATCCTCATACTGAGATGACGGGAAGTGTCTGCAGGATGAAGACTCTTTTACCAGGAAGGAGGGAGCAGGATCAGTCAACAGCAGGCACACAAGCTTCCACCTTAAATTTATGGCATTTTACTGTAGACTTCTAGAGGCCCCTGAGAACTTTCAGCTTCTAGGTGAAACATGTGGAACAGGCAGTTAATATTCCCAGATTTTCACCTTGAATTCACAACCTCTCCGTTCAAGTTTCTACCATTAGATTTCCTTCTCTGTTCTCAGAAAGACAGGGAAGTTGTCTACTAATTACTTCAGATTGAACCAAGCTTTCTGAACCTTACCAATGAGGAGAGTCATTAAAAATATATATATATATATACACACACATATGTATTATCTAGGGAATATGTCAAACTATGTTTGTGAATCCTGTATGTCAGTAGCTGGCATTTTAACTATTCTGACTGAACGGCAGACTACTCTTCCAGCAGCAGAACAGACATTAGACTTCAAAGGAAAAGTGGGACTTTCAGCAGCTTTAGTAGTAAACTGTGAAGTTGTCTGTGCTGCAGCATTTGAAGCTGAAATAAAGGATTAATTACAACAGAGAGGAACCTCCTGTGCCAAAGCAATGCACATTTCAGGAGCCACATAAAACTACCGAAGCCAAGTAGAATATGCTGAGAACATTTCTCTGGAAACTTGTACATAGTCAAGTAACTATCAAAAAACAATTTGGGAAAAAAAAAACAACCCAAAAAAAACCTGAACCAAAAAACCAAAACAACAACCAAACACTGAATATTTAAGAGACAAAAAGAAACTGATTTTGATCGACCATATTTTGTATGGAAATTAACTACTGCTTTTTGCAAAATGTGATTTTTTTAAATTTTTTTTAACCACAAGCTTCATTCCATTTACCCCACACCTCAAAACAAATCATTGACAACAGCAGAGTTGCACAAAAGCATATGCAGAATTGTCTTTTAAAAATATGCATTATCACATCAGTGTATTGATTACAAGCACAATGTTATCAAATATACTAAATGCAAAGAGAAAAAATATTAAATAAACAGTATTATCAACTGCATCATCAGAGCAGCCCTTTGCATGGGAACGGTGTAAATGCCTTAAGGGGAAGCCATCTGTCTCCTCTGGTGAGCTTTGCAAACATGCTTCATTTGCAACAGTTGTGTCCATATCTTTTATTCACTATCTGACTATTGTCAGTGGCCCATGGGTGGAAGGTAAATTTCCTCTGGACCACACTCATCATGAGGATGCAACACAGCGTTATCAGAAGGAACAATTCTGTATTTATGTACTTTTCTTCTAGCTGTATCTAAGAGACAAGTAGCGAGGGCTTTTCCTAACTTATGTTTTACATTAATATAGTGATACTGTCTTACAAATATTTTTCGACAAAAAAGACTTGTATAACAGAAGTAACCTCCTACAACAGTAGTTTCCCTAAGTCAGTTTTGCTGTAACTGACTACTAATTATGCTCTTGACTCTCTCCAAATTATCATACTGTTCAGAACTCGATACAACATGATTTTTAAATGTATTTGTTCCTCTTCATTTCAATGATAGAATAACACAGATCCCTTTTTTTTTTCTAAATTAAGGTACATAGTAGATGTCAAAGATGTCAGCAGAGTATATTTATTCCCACTGTAGGAAAAGTCACACGCTTTATAACAGTATCAGAATAGATTCTACAAGCGTGACCATATATCTGGAGGTCATGGAAGTCACCACAGCAGAAAGTTTCTGAAGAGAACCTTACAGCAGGTAACTCCCATAGCAACAACTATAAACTGACAAATACCACAGAAATACGTTAGACTACACTGAGATCTGGCTTGCAAAAGAAGACCTCTAAAAATTTGTAATTTTAATTAAGATAAACATTTATGAATTGTATATGTGATATGCACTTAATTTTCTATTTCTCCACTTTCTGAGTAAAGAATTCAAACGCAAGGTTTTAAGTCCAACTAAATCCAGTCCTCATGTCATTCTTTTATGAAACATGCTGTTCATCCTTTTCTTGATATGATTTTAGCATGAACATCTACTTTATGCTCACCTAAACCATCTCCACATAGTCGTATTTAAAACTAGTAAAATTGAGAAGAAAATATACTACTTATGTTTGATTAGCCATACACTTCACAGAAGGCTTAACAGAAAAGAAAGTTTAAGATTGGCATATATTAACACCAAAAAGCAAGCTGATGGAGAAAGAATTAAAGTCAGCCACCTTTCTTCCCATATTACCAAGTCATAGCTGATAATAAAGTAACTTATTCCTCCTAGATAGTGCCTCAGAGTGAGAAATCAGCACGTTCTTGTTTCTATTTTTTTTTGGTTAACCACTATTTCTTTGATTTTATTTTTTACAAGACAGGATCCACTGAAATTGCGGCAGATCCACAAAACACAAGGTGCTATCTTCAAGGCGTAGTGACAACCAGAAACGCTACAGCTACATTGCAGAATTGAATAGTCCAATGCTAAAAAAATATGTACAGTAAAAGAACTTTCTCTCCCACAGGACTGTGGGCAGAAGCCCACTCTTCGATCCACAGCAAAAGCCCTGCAAAACATTCCTTTTCATTGTTAATAATAAATAAATATTCAGAAGAAGAAAACATAAATGGAACTTAAACTAGCTGCAGTTACCATAGAAACCAGCAAGACTTACTCAACACTTCCTACTCTATTCCATTATCATTCAGTCTTTGATGAACTCAAATGGAGAAGTATTGTTCCGATTCCTATGGAAACCCTGGAAATAGCCCACATCATTGTCATAGGAGATTAAAGCAATCTAGAAGACATCTCTTGGATTCATTTATGTGCCACAAAGGCCTACAAAAGATTGAGAACAACTAAACAAACAAAGTCCATTTCTCAATACTGAGGAGCAGAATCCAAACTATTCCCTATGAGAAGCAGGTAAGTAACAAACATTGGCAAGCAGTTTATAATCGGCAAACAACTGCGACAAACAGATCTGTACAGTTACACTAACACACCGAAAAGTACATCCCTCAGCATCTTTGTGTCCTGTCTTTATACAAATGCCCTAACTTGAGAATACTATGCCCTCTTGTCTTTATGACATTTCTTATTTGTTGAGCTGGGTGAGGAAAGAGGAAGTTTTAGAGATGTAATATCATATAATCTAAAACGCATACATAACACAACTCAGAAGACCTTAAAAAAAAAAAACCAACCTGCTATACACAGATTCAGAAATACACATACTGTTAAATAACCAAGATTCGTGAATATTTGAATTACTACGTATTAAAGGTAAAATGCTTCCCAATCACTCCCTTAAAACTAGACCAATATCCTTTTTTTCTGCTCTATTCTAAATTTCTGCTCTAATCTAAAGATGTAGAGTGAGTAAACTTTTGATCTAGTGATTAGAAGGCATGATGGCAAGGCGTAAAAAATGCCCCCAACCTCCTCCCCTCCAAGCCAATTCAGTTGTCTATCTAGCACAAAGACAAATCTCTGACCATGTTATTAAGAGATGTTTTTTAGGAAGAACGGGAAAGAAGAGTAATTTCCTGTAGTCCATTTCACTCATACAGTCTTTGGAATAGGTATGTTGGAAGATCTCCCCTTCCCATACTCTCTAATAGCTGTTTGCTATCTGTTGACCATTTGCCCAATCCATTTTTTAAATTTGTTGACACTGTCTACACAGTAATTGTGGTTTAGGTTTTTTTCCCTTGATACATTGCCCTACTTTCACACACAATGAAGTTGATCAGCCCCACATTTGCTGCCACGGATATGAGTGTGCTACTAATGTCTACACTTTGAAGTCATCATCAGCTCCTTTGTATTTTACTTTCTTCATCCATGAAATAAAAATAATCATCTCCCTTAAGAGACAGTTGTATACTTTATTAATTAACAGCTACTTATTGTTCTGTCATCCTCAGGGACACGTAGAAAGTCAAATTAATGGTTAACGTGATTAGATAACTTATAATCATTATAATGTTCTGAAATGTTTAACAGTCCCAAATGGTCAGGTAAATTCTCATTTTTATGCTAGGAATTGGAAGGACATTCACTAGAGTAGGAAGAAAAAAAAAAAAAGCATGCTCTCCCCCCTGAAACAGTATGACAATAAACCTTGTACTGAAAATTCAGTGTATCTTTTGAAATCTTTCAAATCTTTCACATCCCGAGAAACTCCAATTTTGCTTTAACTTTTGTTAACTATTTTACTTGCATATAAAAACAAGTCCTGATATGGGTCTCGGTTCTATGAACATACTAAAAAAAACCCACCACAAAACAAAACCCCCAGACCACTGAGGACGTGGCACATCCTGTGGTTCCTGCCTGTACAGTCAGACCTGGAGGCTGAGAAAGGCTTCTTCCTACTACTCTAGTTCAGAAACGTAGAGCACAATACAAGGGAAAATACGGCACTAGTCATTTTTGCCTAACTAGGGGAATTTATAGGCCACACTAAATTTTCCTTAACCATTTAAGAAAAATTGTAATATCATAACCAATAGACCGCAAAACAAATCCTGTCATCCAAGAACGGATGTGCTTCCCTGCTGAAAAACTGATGTCATGTTTGGATTTGTTAAAGGCTTAGGATATTATGAGTGTGAAAGACTAAATCGCTGAAGAATATGTTCAATTTCTATTGTCAAGTCAATTAATACATTTTATTCTAAATTAAGGCTTATTCAGATTAACTGCATCCTAAAACCATTATAGGTGCTGAGAAAAAAAAAAAAAAAAACAAGTACTTTAATTCCACAAGAAGACTGGTTGCAAGACATCTCCAGGATGACAGGGTCCCACAACAGAAATAAAAAGACCGACCAAAATTTACAAGAGCTTTGTCTGTCCTTGAGAAAGCTTGTTAAACTCCATATTCAAATTCTGAAATGTTGGATACTCAAGGTTGCTCAAGGTTTCTCCTCCTGCTTTGCAAATCTAGTAAAATAGCTGATATTGTCAAGAACGCTGTCAAAAAATCTGTATATATACCAAATGCACCTGCCCTTTCCAAATTCATTTCTGTCAGGGATACCAAATTATCCTTTGAGCATCTATTCTCATTACAGTCATGAGAGAACTGTTACTGCCTTTGGAAGCAGGAGAAACCCCACATAATTTCTGTGCTGCTAAATTTCACTTTGGCTGCTAGGCAACTGTAACTTATTGCAAGAGGTGGCAGGGTGTTTTTTTCCCCTTCAATGTTAAAAGAATTTGAGTTCTCTCCAGCAGAAAAAAAAAAAATGTAGCAAGAAGAAAGCAAGCTGAGAAAATAGCCTAAAAAAAAAAAAAGGCAGTACATAGAGTATATAGCATATTTATGCTTTTTCCAGGAAAATCTACTATAATTACTTTATATTTAAAAATCCACTAGTTTTCCTGACTTATTTTTTTCAAAGCACTCCACCAGCTCTCAAGCAATTCCTCTGAATACAAACTTTTCAAAAAAAAAAAAAA